>PVIR01006552.1:0-44692 GCA_004026965.1 Petromus typicus
ACAATACTGGGTGTGGAGACACACACCCAGCAGCAACCAGTACCACATACCACAGTGCCGGGCGTGGTGGCTCACGCCTGTAATCCCAGCACTCGGGAGGCAGAGGCAGGAGGATTGTGATGTGAGTTGGAGGCTGAGCTCAGGGCCAGCCTGAACCACAAAGCGAGACCCTGTCTCAAAATATCTAAAAAAAAAAAAAAAAAAAAAAAAAAAAAAAAGAAAAAAGACATAATTGACCAGCAATGTACAGTCTACCAAAACTAAGTCATAGAGACACACAAAGGCTGAATAGCATAATGATTAAGATCAAATGAATAATCAAAAACCTTTCAACAAAGGACAGCACAGGACCAGACATAACCAGTTCCTGGCCTAGCCTTTCCTGCTTACCTTGTCTTGCTTCCTTTACCTCCCTTCTCCTCAGTGCTCCACCAGTAAATCACTTGCACTGGAATTTTCCACAGATGCTCTGCATACAGGGAAGAAATGGAGGAAAGAGAGGAGGCAGAGGGATTTGTAAATCAAAAATTTTCTGAATGATGGGCCACAGATTTAGCTCAGTATTTCTGGTGCCTGCCTTGTAAGTACAAGGTTTCTAGTTCAACTCCTGGTAACCACATTCAACAATGTCATGTGTGGTGACTCACACCCACCAGCAGTCAGTACCACATATCACAGTGCTGGGCATGGTGGCTCACACCCATAATCCCAGCACTTGGGAGGCAGAAGCAGGACAAATGCTATGAGTTCCAGGTGAGCCTGGGCTACCTAGTAAGCTCAAAACCGGCATGAACTACAAAGCGAGACTCTGTCTCAAAAAAAAAAAAAAAAAAAAATCTGAATGAAACTAACATATGTCTTAGTTCTTAAGGTTTTTCTTAAGGTTCTTATCCATGTCTAACCTAACTGTTGTGCACAATATTTTGGAAGATTTAGACATATATGTTCATCCTTCATCAGGGATTGGGCAGAGGTGCCACCAGGGGACAGAGGCAAGCACTGATGGGAAAACTTAAGGAGGTAGGAGAAGCCAACCTCTGAGATCTCTGGAAGCCAAGGAATGAAGGTTGTGATCAAGTCACAGGGGCACAGTATTGTATGTGGTTATCGGGGATGGAACCCAGGTCCTTGCGCTTGCAAGACAGGCGCCGAAACCACTGAGCTAAATCCCCAGCCCTGAAAATTCCTTTTAAAAAACAAACAAACAAACAAAACCTTGAGATAGGGTCACTAGACTGGCCTAGAACTCGCGGGGATCCTCCCACCTCAGCTTCCCAGGTGCTAGGATTCTATATTCTGCATGCGCCACCCCCCACAAAATGCCCTTTTGTATTGATTTTTTAAAAGTCTGCTCTTTGGCCCTGTTTGCAACCAACCTGGTAAAATTGAAGTTTTGTAGTGGTGGAACTAGCAATTATAGGTAACGTGTGTCGGTGTGCTGTATAAATATGAGAGACTTGACCGTTCACCTTTAAACTGCTGAAGCACATTTTCTAGTAAACTTCACCATATTCTTCAGTGCCTACAGTTGGTGGATGTGTAGGGACAGAAGAGACTCTGGGATCCAGAGTTAAAGTGACATAAAATAGATGGACAAGAGAAAAGGATAGTACAGATTCAATACGCTACTGAAGCTTTTATAAGGAACTAAGGAGCTGAAGGAGCAGTCAGATATTTTAATAGTGGACTGGATGAAAAATAGTTGTGAAGAGGCAGCTGAGTTACCGCGGAGGTTTACAGGATGTGTTATGCTAACAGGTCCATACAGAGTTCTCTTGGAGTCTGGCGTGGTGGCCCACTCCTGTGATCCCAGAAGCTGAGGCAGGAGGCGTGCAAGCTCAAGTCCTGCTCGGGCAATTGACCAAGATGCTAACTAAATCCAACGAAGTGGGGATGTAGCTCTGTGTAAGGGCCTAGGTTCAAGTCCCAATTTAAAAAAAAAAAAAATCTCATTTCCACTTGTTATCCGTGAAGTTAAGGATGTGTCTTTCCTCCTAGTAGAGGGACAGTGAGAATTTGATCTGCTTTTAAGAAGCAGCACGAAGCTGGGGGTGTAGCCCAGTGGTGGTGAAAGAGATGATTTCCCTGTAGCTGAAGCTGGCCTTGTTGCAGGATGGCGAGTTACCAAGAGACACGCAAGTGCTTGCCTGGGCTTGCCAGCGACAACTCAGGAATGCCTTTGTCTGTAAACAGACTTGCTGCTTCTGCTTCCCCCTGAATGTAACTGTACTTCAACTGACAGTGAAACGAACCAACGAGTATGCTACTTGAAGTGTCAAATGAGCCAAGGAATTTGCAGGACCAAAACTTACAACTAATGAAAGATGCCAAACACCATATTTTTGTAATCTCACCCCTCATGAAAGGGATAATTAACCGCATTTTAGAAGAAAGCGGGTTAGTCACTCCAGTGCCTGAGCACAGGCTGACCCGCTAGCATTAGTTTGCCTTTCCTCTGCAGATGTTCTGGGTGCAGTTCTTTCTCTCAGACTTGCTTACGTGGGCCATGATTTAGAGTTTAATTGTGTTATTAACAGTTTTTGTGAAGTGGAACTATTTGCCTAGCATGCTTGACACTCAGGGTCAAATCTCCAGCACCAACCCCCATCAACTTGAAGGTCAAAGTGATCTTTTTAACCTGCCATTTTTCATTTCATCTTCATTATTCAGTATGTGAAAACAGCATGTTTTTAACCTCTTCAGTTGCAGAGGGATATCTATCTATATCTATTTATAGATCTATCTATATAAATATAGATAGATAGATATAGATAAATATTTTTTGAGACAAGGTCTCACTTTGTTGCTCAAGCTGGTCCTGAGCTCAGCCTTGAACTCACAGCAATCCTTCTGCCAACGACTCTGCTTCCTGAGTGCTGGGATGACAGGCATGAGCCACCATGCCTGCCACTGTGGTATGTGGTACTGATTGCTGGTGGGCATGAGTCTCCATGCCCAGCATGTGTGCATGTTGTATGTACCCAGGCCCTTTCGCTTCCAAGACAGGCGCTGGAACCACTGAGCCAAATTCCTGGCCCAAGAATGTGATTTTCAACTAAGCATGGATTAATAAAGTGTATCTCAGGTCTTTTCTGAAAAAAATAATTAGTTGACAAAATTCTTCCAGTGGACCAAATTAAATGAACATAAAGAAAAGCAGAGATATAAGTAAATAACAGCAAATACTGAAATCAAGCTGTACTTAGGTTTAATAATTATTGAAAAGATGATGATGAAGCTTAAAGAAATATTCAGAAAATTGAAAAGATTTAATAACAGATTAAGAACAGAATTTATTGGAAATAGAATAAATTAATACAAGAAGAGACTTTACAGAGAACTAGGGTACTGACTGAAATGGCAGACAGGTCAGCTTCTGAAATCACTTCGCAACTGAATCACCTGGTCCCCACTGCCTGCGGCTGCACTAGGACTGGGGACCCTCACAGCTCTGCCGGCTCCGGGCCACTTGCTCTTTCCCATCCCTCCCTCCTGTCTCCCCGTTGCTGGACGACTCCCAAGAACCTCCAGTTCTTTCCTCTCTTAAGCAAATCTACTCCATTTTCTGCAGTGCTCTCCTCATCCAAAGCTTTGCTGATTCCAAACCCACTGAGGTCCTCAGCTAAGGAAAAGGAACATCTGGCTAGGTGTGCTGGCACATGCCAGTCATCCCAGCATGGGGAAGGCTGAGGCAGGAGAACTGCAAATTAGAGGTCAGCCTGGGCAGTGCGGCAGGAAGGAGCTTGTCTCAGAGGAAGAAGGCGTGGCGTTCCAAGATGGAGCACTGGTTTAGCGCCTTGAGGCCCTGAGTGATCCCTGGGACCTAAGGCCCTGGTAGGAAGAGCTCGGAGACAAAAGTCCTGTGACAGGCTCCACCCTTTAAGAAGGAAGCCCGGTTTCAGACAATGTTGTTTTCACTCATCCATGAAGCACTAAGGGTCTCACGGTCCCAGGGGTTCCCGCAGGTTCTGCCTATGCTCTCCCCTCATTTGAGGTGGGTCATTTGGTCCTAGAGAAGGCTTCCTGCCTCAGGCTCGTCAGCTTTTTATCATCTGTGCTACCCTTTCTCCAGAGCCATACTTTGGCATAAATCTGCCACTTACATTTCCTGTGCAAGTGAGGTCGAATTTTTAGTTGTGTCTGTTCTGGGTCATTTGTTCTTTACAAGTGAAGGATTTTATTTTATCCAGTTTGAGAATGGTTATTTTATCGTATCCATTTAATACTTTATTTTTATATTTTTTGAGACAAGGTCTCGCTTTGTGGTTCAGGCTGGCCCTGAGCTCAGCCTCAAGCTCACATCACAGGAATTCTCCTGCCTCTGCCTCCTGAGTGCTGGGATTATAACCATAAGCCACCATGCACCCGGCCCATTTAATAATTTTACTTGGTATTCCATAATTTCCTACTTCCTGAGGTTAATTTCTCCTTTTCTGTTCCAGGTATCTTTATTTTAGTGATTAATAGCTAAAAGATAGAAAAATTCACTTCTAGCAATGGAGTTAACGCTAAATTTTAAGAAGTTGAATTTACTTTTCCCAAGTTAAAATAGTGCCTCTCGACATTGCCTGTGATTCAAAATTCACCATCTTTTACCTCTTCTAATTCTTGTTTTCTGTTTTGGGTTAGAGTAATCTTGAATCTGATTATTAAAACGATTAAACATTTACTCTTTTCTACTGTAACTGGACATTTTCATTGAGACTCATCAGATTAATCACAATTTTACACATTTATTCCAGTTTAACAGCTTTACTGCTCAAACTCAAACTGTTAATACCTCCTTTTTAATTTTTAGTTTTTTGAGACAGTGTCTCACTATGTAGTTCAGACTGGCCTAGGATTTGCTACAATACCCAGACTCCTCTTGAACTCAAAGTGATCATCCTGCTTGAACCTCCCAAGTACTGGGATTACAAGCATGCATCACCACGCCTGATGTAACTCTAACTGAACAGCTGGGATACTGTCGTAAAGTATGCCATGATTTTTGGTTACTCTGTTTTTGAAATGCTCCTTAAAAATTTGGGAAATGCACAATTCATGATTCTAGCTTCCTCAGTGTAAAAAACTGGGTGTGGTAGCTCATCTCTGTAATCCCAGCACACAGGAGGCAGAGGCAGGAGGGTTACTGTGAGTTTGAGGCTGGCCTGGGTTACATAGTGAGTTCACGGCTAGCCTGAACTATAAAACAAGATGCTATCTCAAAAAACTAAAAACAAAACAACACCCCACCACCACCACCAAACTGCAAAACAAAATGCTGCATCAGTCCAAATGAAAGTCAAAATAAGCCCAGGGTGGTAGTGCCATCTGTGAGGCAGGAGGATCACCATGAGTTTGAGGCCAGCCTGGATGAGAGAGCAAGATCCTGTCTCAAAACAAACAAAAAACTGAACACTTAAAGCTCTCCCAGCTTCTGCAGGCATGTGAGGTATCTACCCTCTGCCAAGCACATCCACCCAAGCCAAGACTTCAGGTCAGAAGTCCGCAGTGGGAGCAAGCCAGTGCCACATCTGACCTTATTACAGAGGGCGGTGGTGTCACCGGATCCCAGCTCTTAGGAGCAGCACTGGGTCTTTTCTGAAGCCCTCTCATAATAGTCTGGCTATTGCCTTCACTGTGTAGTTTCAAAGATTTATTTTTCTAGCCCTCAAGGCAGATCCAGCTGTTAAAACTGCTAGAGCAAAACTACTATACTGAGCTGCAGTCCAAGCTAATATTAGTTACTTAATATTCTTTGAATAAATGTCTGCATTAAGTAAGATATGACTAAATATGGTGTTTGTATTTCAAGTTACTTCATGGACAAACTGGGTCAAATGGACTTGTTAAGAAACAAATCACGGGCGGGGGATTTAGCTCAGTGGTTCCGGCACCTGTCTTGCAAGTGCAAGGACCCGGGTTCGATCCCGGTAACCATATACAATACTGGGCGTGGAGACTCACACTCAGCAGCAATCAGTACCACATACTTCAGTGCCAGGCGTGGTGGCTCACGCCTGTAATCCCAGCACTCGGGAGGCAGACAGGAGGATTGCTGTGATGTGAGTTTGAGGCTGAGTTCAGAGCCAGACTGAACTACAAAGCGAGAATCTGTCTCAAAAAAAACCAACCAACCAAACAAACAAACAAACAAAAAACCCCAAACACAGGCAGAACACTTATTTTCTAGAAGGCAAAGGAAAGGTAACTCCAGTTGAGGGCTGACTATGGTGATCACTCTCCATGTCCCATCTCAGCTTGTTCTCCCGTCTGTACCATTAGAAAACACTCTGTAGGTGTAGAAAGGGTGAATTTCTAACTAGTAGATTTGGTCCTAAGTTAAAAGTTAGGAGAGGGCCGGGGATATAGCTCAGTGGTTCCGGCGCCTGTCTTGCAAGCACAAGGACCCGGGTTCGATCCCCGATAACCACATACCATACTAGGTGTGGAGACTCACGCCCAGCAGCAACCAGTACCACATACCACAGTGCCGGGCGTGGTGGCTCACGCCTGTCATCCCAGCACTCGGGAGGCAGAGGCAGGAGGATTGCTGTGATGTGAGTTGGAGGCTGAGCTCAGGGCCAGCCTGAACTATACAGCGAGACCCTGTCTCAAAAAAAAAAGAAAAAAGAAAAAAAGAAACAAATCAGGACTCAGCAGGGGTACAGGGTAAGGTGACTGCAGTGATGAGGGACTTTGGCCTCCTGAAGGAATCTGCTCCCGTTCCCACTGGCTGGTGTTTCAGACCTTCAGTGCCAACCAGTCAGTTCATGAGCTTTTAGCTCCACCATGCACCAACCAGAAATATTCTTTGAGAATCTTTTTTTCAGATTGACTAGGCAAATCATTTTTTTTTTCCCCTCAAGGCAGGTCATACAAGTTTTCTGTTACTGAGCAGTTGATAGATGAATACTTTATTATTTTTTTGTGTGAGGCAGCACCTTGGTGTGTAGTTCAGGTTGGTCTTGAACTATAGGTGATCCCCTGCCTCTGCCTCCTGTGTGCTGGACTACAGGTGTGCACCACTACACTCAGCTTCAGTGAGTCTCCATCAGTGCAGGTGTTTGCCTCTGGGCCAAACACCAGGGTCAGAGGGGAATCTGGGGTACTTGGTGGAGTGACACTCACTGAGGCTGTTTGGACCCCAAAAGGTGGTCTAAGTAGAAATGTTTAGCATTTCTTTCAATAGTTCTTACTAGTGTTGCTTTATTATTACTTTTGTTGTTTTTTGAGACAAGGTCTAGCTATGTAACCCAGGCGGCCTGCTGTGACCCTCCTGTCTCAGCCTCCCAAGCTGGGACTACGGGTGTACGTCACACCCAGTAACTAGTGTTGCTTTATAGTTCGTGGTAACTGTCACTAGACTACTTTTAATGAGAAAGTTTCAATCAGATAACTACCAGAAAGTGGACAGTCATTAGTGTATTTAGCACCAAGAATAGGATTATACAGTGAACATACAGGTTGAAAGACACTTCAAAGGCCTAACTGACAGCAGAATAGACTTTTATAGACTGCAGAGTTAGGAAGAGGGTACAAAGACAGCCTGGGGCTTAAGGAGTGCCTGGGTTTCAACATTACTAAGTAGTACCTGAAAGTCAGCATGTGAAGAAAATATGCTTATTAGAAATAAAAAGAATTACATTCTATTTTAGTCACTGTTGACTTTTGAAAAATTATTTGGTTTTTTTGAGACAGGTTCTCACTATGTAGCCCAGGACAGCCTTGAACTCAGTGATCCTCCTGCCTCTGCCTCCAAGTGCTGGGATTAGAGGTATGTGCTACCATGCCTGGCTACTTGGTCAAACTGTTGATGCTCTGACTGCTCGTTTTTCTTCAGCTCTGAGCAGTTTACTTTTTGCATCTTAGGCACTTTTCTTTTCCTTTCTTAGACACAAAAAAATCATGATTACACAGATTCGGAGCTAGCTGTAGCTGGCTTTATCTTCAGCTATCAGATGTATGCTTTCACTTAACTTGGTGGTGATATGACTTTTTATATAATTGAGAAACTTTCAACCAGGTGTGGGTGCTGCATTTCTGTAGTTCTTAGCACTCTGGGAGGCTGAGGCAAGGGGAACAAAAATTTGGACCCAGCCTGGGTAATTTAGTGAGAACCTGTACCAGAATTTGAAAAAAAAAGGGGGGCGGGGGACTGGGAGTAAAGGGCCTGGGGTTTACTTATTTACTTTTGAACTCTGCTTATAGTAATTATCTTTAACTTCATCATTCCCCTATCATTAACTTTCTTTTCAGTGACCTGGTAATTTGCAGTTTAACGTCAAGTATCTTCCACTTAATACTTCCACTGGATATTAAGTTGGATACATTTTCCCTGTGCTCGAAGTTTCACTTTCAGTCTCATTACAAATCCAACTAGAGTAAATCTTATACTTTTATATTGTTGAAGTTACTGCTTTAGAGTAAGTCAATGGAAACGCTGGCTATCTTTTTTTTTTTTTTTTTTAGGTTTTTGGAGACAGGGTCTCGCTTTGTGGTTCAGGCTGGCCCTGAGCTCAGCCTCAAACTCACATCACAATCCTCCTGCCTCTGCCTCCCGAGTGCTGGGATGACAGGCGTGAGCCACCACGCCTGGCACTGTGGTATGTGGTACTGGTTGCTGCTGGGTGTGGGTCTCCACACCCATTATTGTTATGTGGTTACCAGGGAATCGAACCCGGGTCCTTGCGCTTGCAAGACAGGCGCCAGAACCACTGAGCTAACTCCCCGGCCCCAACGCTGGCTATCTTTCAGACAGTGTGTTTAGAAGTACCTGTTCGTTCAGATCTGATGTTTGCTCCCTGTGGGCAGCTGAGATGGACTATGCCACATTGAACAGCTCATGGCAGAGGAGGAATTTGTCCGTAAAGGTGCAGCTGTTAAATTGCTAGAGCAAAAAAAAGCAATTAAAGAAACTTTTATGATGAGCGTAACAATGGTCAAACTGTGGCCCCAGATGAGCAGCAGCACATTTCAGCTTGTTGAAACGCCCATTTGTGGCCCCTCCAAACTACCCCAACTGTGGTCCAGCTGTCTTTTGCTTTTGACGAGGCCTCCCAGAGTTGCCCAGGCTGATTTTAACTTCTGACTTGAGGCTTTCAGTCCCTGAGGTTATAGGTGTGCACTGGCTTTCAAGATCATTCAAACACATCTTTGCTGGAAAACTACTGAGCTGCAGTCCAAGCTAAATAGGGCACTGCACCCGCCACCTTTCACGATGGCATGACTATTGGCTAATCCTAGCACTGGGTGGAGTATGGCACGTGTGCCAAGTGCACCCTGCAGCACTTGGCCTGCTACCACCCATGGCAGCACCCTGCGAACTTCTCAGTGGGAGTGGGACCTTTCTGTTTACTAATGCAGAGTCACCTCTTAGCTAGAGGACCTCACCCAGAAACCTTTTCCTCAAGGGATGACTCGGATGGCCCTTCTCCCAGCGGGGCTGCCCACAGGAATTCCTGTCTTCCAGCACATGGAATGAACTCTTCTTTCATTTGCAACACCGACCATGTTTCTTCCTTTTATGTGAATTTAAGGGGAGTTTTATTCTAATTAATACACCATCTTCTTCCATAAAAATATTTAAAGTGGTTTATAAAAACGCATGCAGTAATTCAGACAAAGTCAGGACTGAAAGAAAAGGATTATACATGTGTCTCTATTATCATGGCAGCCTTGAAGAACAAAATAGAATATTATTCATAGACAATTTCAGATAAAAATTTGACAAAATTTAAAGGTAGATATATTCCAAAGATAAGTACATGAGGTGTTTACAAGTGGAACACTGGAAAGAGTATAGGCTTTGGAGTACAATGCCTTAGTTAAAATCATAGCACTTTAGTTTTTTGGCATTCTAGCTTTAAAAACTATGAGCCCCATTACGTGCCAGTTAAAACCACAGGTAAGCAGCAGACAATGAACTGTTCGGCTGACTTGGAGGGCACCAGGTAGGTGGGCAAACTCATCACTCACTTCCTTTTTCCAGTGCCCTACATGGCTAAAAATCCTTTTCCATCTCCAAATGAAGGATACATGAATTTTAGCATTAAAAATAAAATTTATTTATCGAGTATATGAGCATTTATTATCATGGTTACCTCTGTTCTCTTATGAGAAATGTGAGACATAGCACTGTGTAAATTATCTTAAATGTATTCTCTTTCATGAAGGAGGCCTTTCCCATGGCCATATCCATCAAAGATAAAGCTTTAAGTAGGGACTTTTAAATATCCTTCTGACTATCTTAATGTTATTAAATCTACCTTTGAAGTTCCACATGATGGGAAAATACTGATCATGTTTGACTGCAAAAAATCTGCCCTGACAATATGGGGTGACAAATGGTGTTCATTTTCAGACAAGTAGCAACAGAAAGAAGGGGAAGGCAGCTATGTTGTACAGCAGAGACTACTTGTACTTCAAAAAAATCATTACATTTCTAAGTACAGAGTTCTAGCCAGAAAAAGGAAATATTCTGCGAGGCTGTTATGTTCACTGCTGGGTCTTGTGCTAGGTTGTTTACACTCTGATATGCATTTGTTTTAATTTGCTACAGTGCAGTAAGGAAAAAAAAAGTAGAAAAATACTAAACAGCAAGAAGAGCTAATCAGATAAAGAAAAATTAATTTCAGGAATGGTTAAGTGCCAACACTCTTCTTCAAATGTTTTTATTACAGTAAGAGGAATTTTTCTCTTAATGCATAGAATCTGAAGAAAAAATTTATATAAGCTTTTAAAAGAGGCCCTTTTGACAATTATTAATACAAATGTGAAATAAGGTCCTTCCAACAAATACCAATTTCCGTAATAGTTTACATACAGCAATAATTTATTCTGAAATGTTCATTTAGTTTCTGTTGAGACACAACTCATGTCTCATTAATAAAAGAGCAGCCATCTCACCTCAAATACCAGAATATACAACAGTTACAGCATAGCAAAAACTCTACCTACTTTCAGATAAAATCTAGTTCAGGTAAAATAGTTTCATTCAATGTTTTACAATTACACAGATTTTTTTTTTTTTGAGCACAAAACAGTGTGAATTGTTACACTGTAGCTATCTCTATGCACATCATGTAACCACAGAACTGTTAATCATTACTTCTGAAATTGAACCATCAGTTTCGTTCATGCAGTAAAGCAAAGCAGGCTGGGTAAACTTATTCATCGGGAACCATATTACTGTGAATTTCACAGCCACATGATTAATTATGATGTTAGATGGATTCATGAGGACTACAACTTTTTTTTTGCATAAATACCAATTTCTCCCTGATGTAAGTTTAGTTTATAATCTAGAAATGATTGATAACAGCAATATATATTTTCTATCTGTAGTGTTCATTATTTTAAGACACTCAATGATTAGGGATGGGATGGATGCTACTTAAATACATGTAAAACATACTGTACAAATATACTTGGCTTTACCATTTCTTCCTAAATATCAAGAGTGCCTCCCAAAATATGACCAGTGAAGACAAAGTGTACTATCAAATATGGCTTCCAGAACAAAAAACCCTCTAACAAGAATCAAACCTATTTACAAACTTCAATCTTTTAAGTTTTCATCTGAAACAAAATTTCTTAGAGCAGTTTTAATTACCACCTAATTAGCTTCATCCTGCCAGCTCTTTTAAACAGATGTTACAAGGTAAGACCCAGAATGGCGCTTAGGACTTTGAGTCCCACTGGATTCCGTGCCGTCGGTTTTTGAATCTCGTTTCTTTGTGTTGTTATTCACTGGGGTTGGGATCTGAGATGGCCGGGCTGAAGTGCTATCTGCGCTGCTTTTCCTAGGGCTTGGGTTGTAATTGAACGGAGTCACTCGGGCAGCAACAGTCCCACTAGGTGAACTGTGCTTGCTGGAGCTGCTTGAACTGAATGGGGTACGCTCTGCTATAGAATTTTCACTCGTCTCCACCGTGGGGACACAGTTACTTTGTCCTGGCTTTGTCTCGGTTCCTTTTTGGTCTGGGGCATCCACCTGAACAAAGGAGTTCAGGCGGCTTTCCAGACCTGCAGTGTGCACGGGAGCACTGCCGTTACCCACATTTTGTTTTCCCTGATTATCTTTTGAATCTTTAATGCTTGGATTTCCCTTTTCTGAGACACCATCGATCACTGGGGGAGTATTACCTGTGGGAGATCTTCCAGATCTAGGGTTGTTAATAGGACAGTCCTCGATTCTCACCCAAACATCCTCTGTTTTAGAAACAGCAGGTGCCATTTGATAAATCAGAGTCTTTGATTCAGCACCATTTGTAGCACCTGAGGAAGTGGTTGGAGAAGTCATATTTGTGGGAGAAAGTTCACTTTCTTTAATTTTTCTCCATGTTCCTTTTGTGGATACTTGGTTTTCTTTAGTTTGCTTGGTTCCTGAAATAGAGTATATATGTTTCTCATCCTCACTTTTCGCCTTTTCACTGGACTCTGATGAAGCTGAAAGAATTGAAGATGAACTTCCAGTTCTTCTCCAAGTACTTACTCGTGGAAGGGATGATGAATGTTTGCTGTGCTCCCGCTTCCAGGTTCCTGACCTATTGATTGGAAGTCTGGAAGGACTTTCAGAATGGGAGCGTGTGATGTCGTGACGCTTTGTTGGCCTCCCGTCATTATACTCTATAGTGGGGCTGAGATTAGGTGGGAGTTTTCGCCATCCACCAGCCTGAACAGATGAGTGTGTGGACAGAGACATATCAGGAAGGGAAGGACTTAAAACTGGAGTTTGTGCCTGGGACCTCGTGGGAGAATCTGGTCTAGAAGATGGAGAAAGAGATTCAAATGAAGCAGATTCTTCTAGTTTTCTCCTTAGAGTTGGGCTTGGAGCCTCTTTGATGAAAGTAGACTGTCGTACTAGGACAGGTCTCTCTGATCGGTCAGATTCACTTCCACTTGACTTAGTTGAAGACATTCGGGAAAGTTCCATCTTTTTATTGGACCCATTGCTATTACTCATCTGACTGAGTCCTTTAGAGGCAGACTCACTTCTGGTGATACTACTGGTATTCTTGGATAAGCCTGTTTGTTTGGTAAGGTTTTGTTGGCTCATCTGTCTGCCTGGGGATGTGTAGGATATTTTTCCGGAACCAGAGGACTTAGTTGAAACGGTACTGGGGGATGATGTCCTGGGTAGTTGAGATAATTTATTAGGAGGACTTATTCCATTTCTACCAGGGGAAATTGAGTTTCGCCCTGGAGACTGCAGGGGTCTACTTAGCGGTTGCTGGGCAGGTCTTGAAGGAGTGGAATCTCTAGATCCTGACCTAGAAGATCCTTTAGTAGACCCACCTATTTGGGAAGTCTGCCTGGTAATGGGGCTTAACTCCGATTTCACTGATGGTTTGGCTCCCCTGGGAGAAGTGGTGGCTGTTTGAGGCTCACTAGGGCTTTTGGAAGCTGGTGTCTTCAAGGATGGCCCCTTTTTAGAGACCGGACTTGTACTCGAGGAGCTATTTCTAACTCCAGGAATATGAATCATTGTCCTACCTCGAGAGATGGAAGGCATACTTGTTTGAAGGGACTGTTTCATTTGGCTTGAAATTTCAGAATTAGATCGAACTTTTCCAGTAATTGAACTTCTATAAACTTTTTTTCCTCCTTTGATTCCTTTATTTTCAGATTCCATCTTTTTAGTTTCCAATGTACTTTTCTCCCCAGGTTTGAGAATTCGTGGGCCTTTATTACTTGTGAAGGGTTTTTCTTCTTGATCAGGGGTAAGATGAAAAGGTGATCCCAGGGAGATTCCTGATTTCAGTGAAAGGATGGAATCTGAATCAGATGAAGCTTGTCTTGATAAGCAGGCGGCGGCAGCAGCTTGATGCAAACTACTCACGATGGAATTTGCACCTTCCTGAATAGCTTTCCAATCAAAATTTTCTGAATCGGGAGATAAGCCATGTTCTGAATCTGGTCTCTGTATATCGTTCAAATCAAGAGTCAAGTCTTCGGCTAATATGCCACCGATGTTTCTGGGGCTATGCTTTTCATTGTCCCCTTTCAGTCTTGAGGGTCTTTTCTTTTTTGGCATCGCAGAACTTATACACTCCTGCAAGAGGTCATCTTCAGAATCAATACTAAGGGAACTAAGCGAACTATTTCTTGAAAAACAAACAGGGGTATCTTCAACATGAAATGATTTAGGAGCATAACCAGATGCCTGAGGTTTACTTGGTTCTCCTTGTGAGACAGGAGGCTCAATCTCTTTGATGGGTTCATTTTCTTTGTTGTTGTTTTCTTGGTCAATGTCACTGAGAGAACTCAGGGAGGAATTGCGAGAAAAGCACACTGGAGTATTTTCTATAGCAAAATTCTGTAATTTTTCATCAGTTGCTGCCCCTCTATCTGGTAGGTCTTTGGATGACTGTGGAAAAGCAGGCTGCTTCTGTGGTAAAGATTTAGACTGACCTCGATTTACTGGATGTTTTGTAACAGCTTGTGTTTTATTAGCTGATTGTTGGTTTGAGGTAAGTTCTGTGTGACTGCTAACTTTAGCTTCTGAGTCCTTATTTTCTTTTCCCTTCCTTAATTCGGCCTTTTCCCTAGAAAGGTCAACATCATCATCATCAAAATCTAGAGAACTTAAAGAATCATTTCGTGAAAAACAGTAAGGGGTTCCTTCAATAGGGGTGTAGTGATGAGGTGAATCAAAAGTAAAATTTCCTTTCACTCGATCTTCATTGTTCGGTAACTTATCATTTAAATCCTTGGAATTATTTTTCACGTTCTGTTTCTTTGAATCCCTGTTGTCTGAGAAAGTTCGGTCAGCATTTAAGTTATTTTTTGAGTCTGCATTCTTTCTCGCACGTGTCTTACATTCGGTATTTTGTGGCATGGGTTTTACTGGGGAAGTAGGCTTCTTTTTCTTACTATCAATTTGATTTTTGTTAGTTCCGGATGCAGACACAGATGCCTGTTGGACCTGGTCCATTATCTTTTTCACACGGAAAGGCTTATGACTTTTTCCTTTGGGCATAGCAGAATTAATGCATTCTGCGAGAATATCGCCTTCCTCTGTTTTACTGTCCTCTAATTCAGGTGTAGTTAAAGGTGAGGGTTTTCCTCTCTGAGCCTCATCTGTACTTCTGCCTTCTGTAGGAATGGTATCTCGTTTCTCAAATTCACTCGGCTGTGTCCCTGCTCTCGCCCCTTCACCCGCAGCTAGCTCATTTGGAGGAGATTCTATTGTTAGATCACTTAGAGATGTAGCTGTGGAAAAGTTTATAGGTGTCCCTTCTACACAATACACTCGAGGCATATCATCTCCTGGTGTGAAACTAACATGTTTTTGTGTTTGCAATCTGTTCTGTGATGGCAGAAGTTTGTAGACAGGCAGTTGACTTGGTTTCCTTGCAACAGGAGGAGGTAATTTTGAAGCAGTCTGGGCTAGCTTTTTGGCTTTGCGTGATGACTTTGTTGGCATGGCAGAAATAATACATTCTTCTAATATTTCAATATCGTCATCATCTGAATCATCTAGTAGATCTTTTTCAGAATCAATGCATTTTTCTGCCTCTTTTTCTTGGTTTTCATTTGATTCTTCAGGCTGCTCTGGTTCTGTTTCATTGCCATTGTCATTTTCCTGAACTGGAGGCATTATTCTTAACTCCACATCTTTCTGAATGAATGGTTCATCGAGGCTCAGGGCACTTAGGCTAGATGAACAAGAAAATCCATCCGGAGTGCTTTCTGTGGCAAAATGTAATAAGGTATCAGCATCTGGATGGACCTGGACTCTCTGGACAGCAGCACTGACAGCAGCTTGCTTAGGTCCACTTTCTCTCTTTTCAACAGGAGGAACTTTATTTTTAGGTACTTCTCGCTTGCTCTGAATTGTCTGAGGAGGAGGTGGAGGGGTTTTACTTCTGCTCGGAGGCATAGTTTGTCCAGGGCTATCTGGAAGGTCACTGGGGCTTATAATGCCACTTACCATCCCACTGCATGGCTCACTCTGAACAGAGCTGGCTATGGAACGACTCTCAAAACTATCAAGCGAACTGACAGAAGTGCACCTGCTAAACATGAGTGGAGTCTCCTGCACATAGTGCTCCGGTGGACTTTTGGGTGTCTGAGCACCACTTTTGGAGGGAGATTTTGCCCCTGAAGTAAATTCAACAGCTTTGTGCCTGGTTGAATCTGAAGATAAACCCGAAGCCTGGAGTTTGCTGGATTTGGTTCTAACATGCTGTGATGCAGCTGAAACTTCATTTGCAGGATCTTCAGTTGCTCTAGTCACACTGTTCTCTTTTATTTCTGCTATCTTCAGAGGATTAGCAGAATCTGCTTCTTGTGTTGTCTGATCACAGCCCATTTCATCTTCAGCTGATGACAAAGATGACAAAGAACTACACCTTGAAAAACATATTGGAGTGTCTTCTACACAGTAAGTCTGGATTGTTTCTTGGTTGATGGAGGGGACTTTGCAAGTGGTAGCTTTCTGAGTCTGACCACTTATGCTCTGTGCTGAACTTGGATGTAGCTGATTCTGCCTCTTGGAGTTAGAGGGAGGTGCAGATGTCTTCTCACTGACTGAGGAGAGGTGTTCGGTTTTACTGCTTTGTGCAGAGGAACTCTTTGAGAATGAAAATGATGGTTTCTGTGAGGAAGAAATGTCATTAGCATATTTTAAACTATAATCAATAGGCTGATCCACATGATGTTTTTCTTCATTATATTTCATGCTATAGTTTGTTGGTCTCTCTTCTTCATGCTGTTCTTCCTCAGAGTAACGTTCACTATAGTTGGTTGGCTTATCATCTTCATAGTCATCTTCCTGACACAAAGACTGGTTTACATTTTGATTAATTCCATGACTTGAACCCACTCGATTTGCTTCGGAGCCATTGGTTCCCCTGGATCTATATGGGGAAACACATTCCTGCTGTCCAAAATGTGGTTGGAACTTTAGGTGCTTATCATCAGTGTTGTCAGTATATACAGGGTAAGTGGTATTTTGACTCCTTGATTGTCTTTGCTCACTTTGTTTTATTTCATCTTCCATTATGTGTTTGGGTCTTGCCCATCTTTCATTCTGTGAAGGACTTTGTCTTCCAGAGTTCAGCTGCTCATCTGAATATTTAAGGCTATAATTTATTGGTGTATCCAGCTCTCCATCATTATCATCCATGTGATTTGCACTATGTATTTTATGGGCCAAGTCAGCTGGATATTGACCATAACTACAAAATTTACTTTCATCATCTTCAGAATATGATTCAATTGAGGGTTTCATTTGACCTCTTTTACCATAACCATCACTACTACTGACACTATTTAAACTATCATTTGAGGATCTCTTATATTCCAGCTTGGCATAAGGCATAGAACATGTCCTGTTCGAACTTTCGGACTTGGTGAAATTGTATGCATTTGCATGTGTGTGGGCAGCAGAGCTTCTTCTTCCTGCATTCCTCTCTTCCGTCACACAATGCAACTCGGGGGTGGAGCCGGAATTCCTATCTTCCTGGGAGGTATGAATGGCTGATACTTCTTCCATGACTTTGGCAATCTGGACAGCAGTGGTAGACATCTGCAAACCTCGTTTTGAAGAGGTTCCTGGGTTTTCTGCTGCTGGATGGTAGCTGTTTAGGCCCATCCCTCGTTCTCTCTCCAAACTTCTATCTTTTTCGGAACGAGAACTATCTAAACTTCCCCTTGATGAAGAGGAGCTGGGCAACACAGTAGTATTCAAGTATGGAGAAAGGACAGTCATGTTTCCAGTATTAAAACTATCTGACTTATTATCATCATGTCGGTTAGTATCAAAAACATAGTCACCATAAAGACTTTGCTTGTGTCTCTGCTTGCTACGATGAGATGCCTTGGGACTTAAATTGTCAATATTATCAAAAGTTTCTGATAAATGCTGAGCATCTAGCTCTGCTTCCAGGGCTTTTTGTTTCCTAACATGAAGAGATGGCAAGCTTGAACCAGGAGACATAATGTTGGCATCTTTATACTTTGCAGGTCTATTTGCCATGAGATTCCTTAAAGCTGCAGCACTTCCCATAGCAATCATTTTGTGCTTTGAATGAATGAGGTTCTTGAGCATGCTGACTGCCCCCATATCCCATAATGCTTCCTGGTCTTTAGGATTTCTTGCTGAGAGATTCCACAATGTTCCACATGCATTACTGACTATTGTTAAACTGTGAGACTTCAAGTGTTGTAATAAGGTTTGTAGGCAGTTGTTCTCCCTTAGGATTTGCCTGGAATAAAGACAAGACATCACAAATTAAGGTAAAATGATCTGCAATGATACAAATAAAAGAAAGAAAGCAAATTTAAATCTAAAGATTATTAATAGGAAATTTAATAAGCATATGATTGTACTGATTAACCTATAATCCCTAGGCATGACATCGTCTTATATTCTTTCAATACATTTGTTTTAAATTACAGACATTCCTGGTTTAAGTATCTGTTAACAACCCAGGTGCACTGTCATGACATCACTGCCTGGACTTACATGTCTTTTTTTTTTTACAGTTCTGTGTATCTTGTTGACAAGGCCTCTGTGTCTTTTTGTACAGTGTGTCCTGCTTATATAATACTATAATTTTTGCTGATTATATTGTACAGTACAGCACTGTAGTTTTGTTATACATTACAGTACTGCATGTAAGAGTTATGCAGATAAAAGAAAAGTCAAAGTGTCCTTTTTTCTGAATATTGTAATGTACATACTATATATAATTCCTCACCTAGCAACCAACTCACTTAACAACCTAGTTGCAAAAATGGAACTCAGTTGTTAAACAAGGAATACCTGCATTCATCTGTTAGACTAAAAGAAATAAAGTGTTATTTTCCATCTATATTGCATTTCCTATTCTGAACCAGTATCTTAAAAAAAAAATACTGGCGGTGGGGTGGGGAGAGGAGGTATGTTTATTTATGGCAATTGTTTCTCAATTTAAGAACTGTTAAGTACATCATAAAATCTTTAACTAAACAAGAACTTGGTAGTAATTTAATCTAGAGATGCATGTTACAGTGTGGATTACTGAAATGTCTTGGAAGAGACGGAGACCACCTGAAGAACTCAGGAAGCTTACTATATGCTCCTACATCATCAGCATAAGTGCTTTCTAATTATCTCCATGTTTCTGGCATTGTTTTGTGATATTGCCATCTCCTCTACAAGGACTCTCTGGCAGATAGTATGTACAGTCATTTTTTTTTTTTTTTTTTTGAGGTAAGGTCTTGCTATGTAGCTCAGGCTGGCCTTGAACTCACTGTGTAGCCCAGGCAGGCTTTGAACTTATGGTGCTCCTCCTGCCTCAACCTGCCAAGTGTTGGGAGTCATTAAATACAAGTTAAAAATTTTCAGGACATTTAAAACATATAAACGGAGGGCTAAGAATCAATATAATAAACTCTGGGACTGGTGAGAGCTATAGTGTCGTTTGTGGAATGCGGGAAGTTGAACCTCAATGACAGCATACTGGACTTTAAGACTGACTGGCCAGGGTGTACATAAGCTTTAATATAGTGCTCTTCTGTTGGTAGTCTAGTAGTCAGCTGACTCTTTATCAAATTTAAGATATCTTCGTTGCATAGGAGAAAGGGATGTAAAGCCTACAGTTTTGTGCATTTATAAGTTGTTTTCAGGGCGGAGGATTTAGCTCAGTGGTTCCAGTGTCTGCCTGGCAAGCGCAAGGTCTTGAGTTCAATCCCCAGCACCACATACACAATGCTGGGTGTGGTGGTTCATGCTATGATTCCAACACTCCAGAAGCAAAGGCAAGAGGATTGCTGAGTTCAAGGCTGAGTTCAGGACCAGCCTGAACTACAGAGTGAGACCCTGTCTCAAAAAAAAAAAAAAAAAAAAAACCCCAAACCCTCAAATCCACTTTATTTTCCCTCCACAATACTGAGGGTAGAACCCAGAATATTAGCTAGCACTGAGCTACATCCCTATCCCTTTAAAATTTTTTATTTTGATATGAGGTCACACTAAGTCACCAGGTTGCTCAAACCAGGCTGGAATTCATGATCCTCCTGCCTCAGCTTCCAGAGTACTGGGATTATAGACATGTAACCATTATGCTTGATAAAGATGTTTACGTACATTATTACAGTATTATTTACTAAAAAGACTTAATGTTCTTTTGGAAAATAAGAGGAACTATACTGGATAAATTAAATTAGTAAGCTGTGAAAGATACTCATTTATCTGACATAATACAATGTGGCCCTGGGCTGGGGTTGTAGCCCAGTGGTCCAGCGCTTGTCTGCCAAATGTGAGACCACAAGTTCAATTCTCAATACCAAAAAACAGTGTGCCCTGACCTGGAAATGGCTCTTGAGTTTCACAGATCTAGGAACTTAGATGAGTAGCTGGTGGTTAAATATGGTTATTGATGGTCAGATATCACTAGAAAAATGTGCATGGGTCATGTTCACAGTTTTTGCTTTGTTTTAAAATTGTCTTATATTTGGGAGATGAAAATTAAAACAATGCTGAGACTCTATCTCACTCCAGAAAGACTGGCTGTTAACAAGAAATAAACCCATAACAAATGCTGGTGAGGCTGTGGGGAGAAAGGAACCCTTCTCCACTGCTGATGGGAGGGTAGACTGTGAAACCACTGTGGAGATCAGTGTGAAGACTCCTCAAAGAATGAAACTCAAAGTTCCATTTCTCTTTCTTGGCATCTCCCTAAAAGAAGTAAAAGCACCATACCACAGAGATATATACACCCCATGTTTACAGTAGCACAGTTTGTAACAGCTAAGGCTTGGAATCAGCCCAAAGGCCCATCAACCGATAAATAGGTAAAGAAGATGTGGGTTTTTTTTAATACTCTGCCATAAAGAAGGATAAGCTTCAAACATTTTTAGCTAAATGAATGTACCTTGAGACCATACTCTTAAGTGAAATAAATTGGACACACATGTTTAAATGCCACACTCTCTCTCTGCTGTGAGACCAAGAGTGGAAATAAGGACTAAGATGTACAGTAGACCTTGGGAATTGGGAAGAAAATGTTCAAATAAAAGGGAAACAAAGGAGAAGGAGAGAGAAATGAAAGAAAAGACAAGAAAAAAAAAGAAAATCAAAGGAATAAGTGGAAAAAGCTTTTGTACATGAGGGGGAGGTGGAGAAAAAAATGCAACAAGATAAATCAATCATGAAAAATCAACAAGATAAATCAATCATTGCCTACAATGAATATCCTTATATATATTTAAAATGTACCAATAAATTCTTTGCTAAAAAAATAAAGTCTTGTAGTCTTACATGAAATGCTAATAAAAAAGAGATTTTGTTCTAACATTTGTGACTTTCTTTCTTCCACATACATACAGGCTGTATCTCTCAACTATTATTTATTTCTGAATTTATGATACTATAATGTTATTAGAATAAACACACTAAAGGGTTAAATTTGGAACAATTATCTTCTCACTACAGTAAATGTATTTTGGGTTGGGATGTTCATAATTATACAAAACACTGTTTGCAATGAGATCTTTTTGAAGAAATTAATTCCACTCTAATTTAAAAGTAATACAAAACTCTGTATATACCTGTGGTCCTCATTTGTTGCTATCAAGCTGGACACGTTCCGTAATATGCCACCTCCACTTTCAATGATGGCTAATGTGTTAGTCTGGCTCCGGTAAGTGAGAGTGCCAACCAAGAATGCAAGTGCGCCGTCTACAGCACATATGTCAGCTTTATTCTCAGTACAGTGTGCTGACAAATTCCATAAGGCACTCAATACACTTTTGAGGGTTGATTCCTATTAAGAAACAGAACGTGCAACATCTAATTAGAGTCAGAATTAGTTTTCTCATAACTTCTGATTATGTCTACTAAATGAAAATTAAGTATTTAGATAGTACACTTATACATATCTTAACTTAGGATATGAAATAAAACTAACGTGCGTGCTTATGAAAATAAAACATTTTCAGGACAAGAGAAACTCAAACTCCTGTATATCACATATTGATATGGATTGATATCTAACAAGTATCATTAAATGACAAAGCAAATTATAATAGCAATACATAAATATCTTATTGTATTAAAAATCTTCTTTCTCTCTTTTCCCACTTACCTACCTACTTACTACCTATAAATAAACAAAAAGTAACAGTATGTCTGGGTGAGGCAGCGCACACTGGAATGCAGAGGCAGGCGGATCACAAGTTCATGCTTACACTATGCAAGTTAGTGAGATTCTTTCAAAAAAAAAAAAAAAAGCTGGGATGATGCAGCTCAGTACAAAGATCCTAGGTTCAACTCCCAGTACCAAAAACCAAAACAAAACACCAAAAATCCCAAAGTAATTCTATCTTAACTGCCAGTTAGCAATTGCCATAAAAACACTCTGATGTGTAGTTAAAGGGATTATTCCCAATCTGCCCTGACCCTGACGTCAGTCTTTCTTTTCTATGGCACTGGGGATCGAACTCCAGGGCTCTGCTTGTGTTAGAAAACTGCTCTACCAAAAGCCACACCCCTGGTTCTATTTTATTCACTAAGCTTCCTCATCTTGACTTTGCAATCTTCCTGCCTCAGCCGTCCAAGTAGCTAGGATTATAGGGATGTACCATTAGGCCCCTCTAGACTTTCTCCTCTATATGTAAATTTCAGCTATTTTCCAAAGGTTTTCTAGGTATAATGTAATATAGTTTGCCAGAAATATAATAGCTAAATAAGCAATGAAAGACAAACTCCCTAAAACAAAACAAATCCCCAAACCCAAAACTCATTGTTTTCCCTGACAAAGAAATATTTGAAGAAGAAAATGCAGACTGTGCCAGGACCGGTGGGAGGCGGCTAGAGTTCTATTTATTTGAGTTGCTGAGGTGGGAGGATCACTTGAGCTCACCGGTTTGACACTAGCCGGGCAAAACGTCATGAAACTTCATGTTAAAAAAAGAAGGGCTAATGCCAGCGTGATGGCTCACACCTGTAATCCCAGCACTCGGGAGGCCAAGGCAGGAAGATTGCTGAGAGTCTGAGGCTTGCCTGGGCTACAGAGTGTGTTTAGGTACAGTCTGAACTACAAAGTGAGACTCTGTCTCAAAAGAAAAAACAATAAAAAGAAGAAAATGTAGCTTGTGGGTCTCAGACTGGTTGGATAAAGTGGAGTCTGACTGGCTAGAATGAGTTGTTTGAATCCCTCTCAGATCAGTTTATTATTTTTTTTTATACACTTTTGTTCATTAGCTTAACAGCTTCTAAGCTAGACATCCTACTGGAGATATTTCCTTCTATCAGTAACTTATGATTTAGGGATTCCTCAGCTTTGGGTCTGATCACCTCTTGACAAACAGACCATCAAAGTTTGAGGACTTTGGGAGAGGAGACATCTGGAAGCTCAAAGGTGACATAGCAGTGATTCTTCATCATGATTTTGTTCTTCCTCTCTCCCAAGAGACATACAGCAATTTCTGAAAACATTTCTGATTGTCACAATCGGGAGGAGGGTGTACTGGCAGTTAGGGAAGCTGCTGAATATTCTACAAGCACAGGTCAGCCACAGAAGAAAGAACCGTCTGGTCTACAATGTTTATAGTGCTGAGGCTGAGGTATCTTGACTAAGCCACTTTATACAGTTTTCCCCTCAACACTTTAGGAGTTGATACTAAAAGAATGGACTAGTGAGGCCGGGGATTTAGCCCAGTGGTTCCGGCGCCTGTCTTGCAAGCCCAAGGGCCCGGGTTTGATTCCCCGGTAACCACATACCATACTGGGTGTGGAGACTCACGCCCAGCAGCAACCAGTACCACATACCACAGTGCCGGTCATGGTGGCTCACGCCTGTAATCCCAGCACTTGGGAGGCAGAGGCAGGAGGATTGCTGTGATGTGAATTGGAGGCTGAGCTCAGGGCCAGCTTGAACTACAAAGTGAGACCCTATCTCAAAAAAAAAAAAAAAAAAGAATGGACTACTGAGATAAACAGATCGGATCAGGGAATCTCTTTGATGAACGAAGACAGCAATAAAAAGTAGCTGACCGTGGATTCGTATTGCAACACCAAACATTTTAATGGTACCTTTTTAACTTCCAAAGCACACTCCATCAATGCTTTCACACTTCCAACTTCCCTCAATGTCTTTTTACTATTTACATCTGCTCGCCAGGACAAATTCCTCAAAACACTTGCAATCACCTGCAAAAGAACCAAATTTACAATAATTTGTATATTATTGCCTTGGGCATGGGACTCGAGTCTAAATACAAAATTCATTTATGTTTCATATACATATAACTTGAAGATAACTTCATTCAGAATTTTGATAGTTCTGTGCATGAAACTAAGTTTCAGGATGTAGAGTTTTTCACTGTGGCATCATCTTGTATTAAGGAATTCTCAGATTTTGGGTTAGGAAACCTCTCCTTGTAATAAAGAATTCCCTAAGTGCTACTAGGGTGCCAAAGGAATTCCTATAATACACTTACTTTCCTTTACTATTAATAGAACTATATATTACATACTAGATACTAAATATAGTACTGAGCTATGGCTTACTATAAACCAGGTCATTAACCTGCTAATATCCAAGAGAAAACATCTTATATTCTGGGTAGTACCTGTTGCAAGTCTTCACTTTCAGATTTTAGTTGGGCCACAAGTGCTCTCATGCAGCCCTTCATGGAGCAGAGTGTAGCCTGTAGAATGAGATATGCAACAGTGTCATCAACAAAGCAACCTGGAGCTATGACTTGTTTTTGGATACTAAATGTCAAGTCTAATTTTCACTGCTCCATTTTAATCATAACTGATGTTTTTCACCCATTACTAATCCAAAACAAGATTATATAAATAATCCTCCTAAATATCCTCCTAAATTTTTGTGACCTGTTCCTCTCTTGCCATACTGGGAAAAGAAAGCAAATTAATGATTTTTAAAAAAATAACAAGAAAGTTTAAAAAAAGGTTTTCATTGGGACGGAATCAGCATGTGCGTAACATCTATCTTGATCATCAAGATATACAGATTTTAGTTCTCATTCCTAGGAATAATGTTTTCATTAAGTTATACTACTATAATTCCACATGTAAATATGTTTTTGTCTTTGTTTATGCATAAGATAATCAAATGAATAAGGACACACAGTATGTGTGAAGTACAGGTTTCTAGAAGTCATTGTTTAATTAGGAGGGTGACAAAAGAAAATCAGTGAAGAGTAGTTAGGAGACTTATTTAACTCATACTTGAGCTACCTTAAGAAACATACCTTGTTGGCTACATCTCCGAAAGTCAAGTTTGTTAAAGCCATCCCAGCATATCGTCTTAAAGTAATACTGTAGTGGTCATTAGTAAGCCCATACATTTCACAGTCCACTTGCAATAACTCTGCAATGGCCTGTAGTCCCCCTAATTTAAAAAGGGCAAGAGGAAAAGACAATAATCTAAAGTAAAACAAATTTAAGTTGGTACTTTAAATATTGAAAAAGATATCAAAGCATGACAATATATAATTTAAATTTGCCTTTAGAATTACAAACTACAAAAACTGTAATGGACTTTTGTGTAATATACTTATAAAGTAAAAATGGCGACTATTCCATTTTCTTCCCACTTCTCTACCCTCCAGCCTCTTACTTTATGAGTGAAATGAGTATTATTTCCCATTTATTGCATATACACTTTGCCAATCGTGAAAAAGGTTATTTCCTAAAATAAGGTCCTTCTAAATGTAAACAGAAAAAAAGCAACTTATATTTTTATTCAGGGCTTTATAAACACTCATTATAACACACTATGGCTTGATTATTTTAGTATTATCTTATTGATCAAACAATCACTCTTAGGAATAATGAAACTGTAAATGAAACTGTGAAGCAAAGCTTACTTCATAAAAAATTATCTATTCAACTCATTGCTAAGTTCTGTAAAGCTACATATTTGATTTGTGCATGTGTTTTTAATTTTTTACTTCTCTTTGATAGTATCAAATACTAATAGTACAAGGATTTAGTATTTTCTTTTTTCTATTCTTACTAAGATGTATGCTCAACAATGCCCACAATGGCCAACATTAGGAAGGTAAGGAGGAAAACAAAGAGAATGACAAAAATGAAGGAGTTTAAAAAAAGTGAACACGGAGTGAAAGAGGAAAATGAAAATGCATATGGTTCTGTGAGTTATTATTTACCATCAAACAATCATCCGAAAACTTAGGATATTGTTTTGTGACAGAGAAGTGACTGAAAATGAAAGAAGATGATTCTAGACAGGCAATTCTGGACACTACATCTGAACAGGTTATCAATCAGAAAGAGGACTTTGACATCAGTATTTTTATAAATGGTCTAGAAGAATTAGCATACAGAATACTCTGCAAGTTTGCAAAAACAAATTTCATTCTGGGTCAAGAGATCCAGGCCAAGTGATATAGTGGTGATTCATGCAAATCTTTGTGACTAGAAGAAACAACAACTTTGGGGGCCGGGAATTTAGCTCAGTGTTTCCAGTGCCTGCCTTGGAAGTGCAAGGTCCAGTTTGATCCTGGTAACCACATACAACAATGCTGGGCATAGTGGCTCACAACTGTAATCCCAGCACTTGGGAGGTAGAGGCAGAAGGATGGCTGCGAGTTTGAGGCCATCCTGGGCTACCAGTGAGCTCAGGGCCAGCCTCGACTACAAAAACTGAGACCTGTCTCCAAAAAAGAGACAACTTTGAATGTCAATAAATACAAATTATTATT
This sequence comes from Petromus typicus, assembly GCA_004026965.1. NCBI lineage: Eukaryota > Metazoa > Chordata > Mammalia > Rodentia > Petromuridae > Petromus > Petromus typicus. Next base: position 26,674 of record PVIR01006552.1, read on the forward strand.
ATTTTTTTTAAGGTTTTTTGAGACAGGGTCTCGCTTTATGGTTCAGGCTGACCCTGAGCTCAGCCTCAAACTCACATCACAGCAATCCTCCTGCCTCTGCTTCCCGAATGCTGGGATTACAGGAGTGAGCCACCACGACCGGCACTGTGGTATGTGGTACTGGTTGCTGCTGGGCGTGAGTCTCCACGCCCAGTATGGTATGTGGTTACCGGGGACTGAACCTGGGTCCTTGTGCTTGCAAGACAGCCGCCGGAACCACTGAACTAACTCCCTGGCCCCCAAATTAATTTGTTTATAGAAAATCCAGATCATATTTAAGATTTTCTTCCATCCATTTGTGACATGAAGACATGTAGTTAGTGAACCAATATTAGTCACTGTCATTAAGGAGCTTATAAAGTACAGCAAAGACAGACAGAAAAACTAATTTAAGTGTGGAGCATATTGCAGAGTTATGAAAATAGGTGAATTTAATCTAGATCCAGGTAGGAGCAGGTTCCAAGAAAAAGACTGAGAAAATATTTAAGGTGAGACTAACAGAGCTGGGGCACGGATTAGAAAGAAGCATTGCAGGCAGAGGAAATAGTAGGTGCAAAAGGCTCTGGGCTTGAAATATAAAGCAACAAGGAGAGGTCACAGATGAGGCAATAAAATGGGTAGCTACCAGACCACGTAAGATTGTTTCCACTAAGAACTTCAGGCAGAGGAAAGAATAATTAGATGTCAATCTAAACAGACTGTTATAGTTGCCATATGCACAATGGATTATGACTGGAAAAAGTGAGACAGGTAAGACCAAGTATTATAGAAAAAGTGAGAACAGTGGCTTGGACTGGGGAAACAAAGAACAGCAACTTGAGATAAAATTAAGAAGCAGAATTTAAAAAAAAAAAAAAAAGAAACAAGTAAAGCAGTTACTAGGTATAGGGAAATGAAGGGAGGTCAGGGGTTGACTTCTTTTTTCTTTTTGGTACCGGGAATCGAACTCAGGACCTTGGGCTTGCCAGGCAGGTCCTGTGCTGCTGAGCTAAATTCCTGCCCCAGGGATTGATTTCTTAAAGCTTTATTTTGAGAACATGGATTAATCAGGATGCCAAAAGAAAATCTGGAAGGGAGATTTGGGGATATAGGAGTAACAAATTCAGTTTGTGATAGTTGTGCTAGAAGTGTCTGAGATGCCTTGAAAGGAAGATGTCAAATTAGTGGTGTGCTAATGTGCCTCGATTGAGATGTACACTGAAAAACACTAACTGAATACTAATTCTAGCAAGGTAAGTGAAGCTTTGAGAGTGGATGCTATCAAGCAAGACAGAGAGCGAGCCTAAAGCAAAGAAAGCCTCTGGGAGTGCTTCTCTTTTATACCTGGGTAAAATGAGAATGAGCCAATAAAACTGAAATATTCAACCTACAATAATGACATGGGAGTCACTGTAGCCCTGAAGACCGGGATTCAGAATGGTGATGATCCTTGAGATATTGAGTGTTATGAAGCAGAGTATCAATACTGAAATAAAATAAACTACACTTTGCTTCTGCCTGGAAAAACAATATTTGGAATAGTTAAGAGCAATCTTTAAGACAACACTTAATTGTCAAAGAGTTGAATATTGTGGTAAGGAAGGATTAAAAATTTAGGACTTGACTCACATTAGAAAGGATATGGTAGATGTCAACAAAACTAAAGAACATGATTAATGACAAAGAGAATATTCAATAAATTTTGGAGTATCAAGAGGAACCCTTTAAAATTTCAGGTAACCATAAAGGTTGTAATGAATTTTGAGGCAAAGAATATAATTTGTATGTTAAAACTATAAATAGACTCACTAAAGTCTGATGCAAATTCATGCTTGATAGGATAAAATACCGGTTTTCCTAAGAAAAATGATGATGTTTCAAGGCAATATAAAGATGATAAGCATGTCCTTTTACATTTTTCTTGGTGTCTGTTAGAGAGATGGTCTATAGAAAAAGGTCTAGATCAATATAATTATTATTCAGTACAGTATTTTATAACCTATAAAGGACAGACTAATGACTTCAGCTGACATTAAACAGAATCTTCTTATTTAATTTTCAAAAGGTAAGAGATGACATTTAATTTTTAAAGTATGTTATTTATGTTTTCTTGGGTTTAGGTAGCTACCATTAGCTTAAAATATCCCCTTTAAAAATAAGTAGTATGGGCTAATCAATTCTCTATAGAATCAATTCTCTATAGAACAGTATTTCATAGTTTCCTGATCATAAGAATCACTCAGGCTGCTCACTAAATATGATTTCTAGGCCCTAGACTCTGATTGCCAGAAAATCTGTATGGTTTCACAAATGCCTCTTGTGATTATTATGATCTAGAAATTATATGACATACTTACATTAATAAACTATAAGTTCTCTGGAAGCCAGGGTCAAATCTTAATCATTAGAAAATTCTGGTGCCTATCACAGTTTCTGTGACTGGTCTTGAATTAATAAATATGTATCACTGGTATTCTCATCTAAAACTCAAATGACCTGAAAATTGTCTCTGTTGACTGGGTTTCAGAACTTCCCTTCATTCAACTGAGACTTAATTCTTCCTTATTTCCTTACTGTCAGACACCTGTGTTATCTTACACTATCTGCTCCTAATCCACAATCCTTCATCTTCCTTCTGCCCAGGGCCACTTTGGAAGCTGGGAGTGAGAGGAAGGCACCCCCTGCAGCTCTGTCCCCAGCAATCACACCCCCAGAGGTCCCATCCTGCTCCTCACCTGAAAGCCCCTGCCCTAGCTCCTGGGATGAAATGCCCCGGGTAGCCTTCCTGCCTGAAGAAGGAAGAGGAACAAATACTGAGTCTAGGTTTTATTTTAAAATTCAGATGATTAATGTGTCAGTCCTAGTCTACAAAGGAACATTTATAGAAAAACCTTTGTATTATCTCCAAATTAGATTAATTCTTCTCATTATTTGCATTACACTTTTCCCCCATAAATGCTGACATTATATTGAGGAAGGGAAATTAATGAAAGAGTAACTGATATTCCCCAGGATGCTAGGTGAGGGGAGACTGAGGTGGGACTGTGGGAAGAAAAGCATGGTGGAAGGCAGACCTGAAATCTCAAAGTACAGAGCCTCCGACAGTGGTGACTCTGAAGAGGCAACACTCACTTTTGGCCGTGTGAGATGTCTGTGCTTAAGATTCCCATGACTTTATCCCTTTGAGATAACAATGAATGACGATGAGGGTGGTGGAAATACAAAGCAGGGGCTGGAATGTGATGTAACAAAGAGCACAAAAACCAAGGGCATAGCTACACTACAGTGGAAACAGTCTACGGTTCTTGCTTGTGGCACAACTAGAGCAATCCAGTTCACACGGAGTGGCTCAGTGTGAGACAATTTATAAATACCACGTGGGCAAAATGAACCTAGAAACCAAAGAAAAACCATTACATGAAAAATGAGATGCATCAATGAAGATTACATAACTTTTATGGCATGTGATAACATGTACCTACAAGAGTTAACTGATCCAAAATTAATGAAATGTTTCCAACTTAATTAGTATATATCTTTCTCTATTGACCAGTTTCAAAGTACCATGTTGCTCATGAGAAAAATCCAGTAAAATACTGATAAGTACGAAGATAAATGAAAATCTTAAAAATAATTCCTCCTGATGATCAGCAAAAGTGAATGAAGCAGCTCTGTATTGCAAAGTAATTCAAATTACCCTCTCTACCAACTGTTACCCAAAATCTACCTTGGCAATAGGGACAAGGAATGGTTCGCTTGGTAATTTTTTCAGTCTTCAGGTAAGACTTTGAAAATCCAAGTTAGTTTATAATGGAGTAGCAGTTTCATGATTCAGGACTCTTTTTCCCAGGGAAGCCAGGGTACAATTTCTGCTACAAGGAAGAAGCAGCTGGTAACAGAAGTTAGTGGCTTTATATATCAATTTAACAATGATTAAACATCTTTACTAGCTACACTATACTGAGAAGTCCATCAGTTTCTTTCTTCTGTGTCATTAAGAAACATTTTTGTCTTACCAAGTTCATTCATTGCATGTCTATGCTCTTCATCAAATGAGAGTTTCATTAGAACACACACAGCAGGGCAGATCTGATGTTCAACAGGAGCTGGCACTGAAAAAATTGACATAAACCATATTGTGTTACTTCAAAAGCAGTGATGGTTATTACACTTTAAAATATACAGGAATCAATAATATAACCCTAATTATAGAAATTTAGTAGATCAAGTATTGGTTGAATGGATAAGTAAATAATTACTACATGTGGAATAGAAAATGAAGAGTAAAGGGCTTTTCTTAGTTCTCTAAGAATGTTTACTACTCCTCTACCCTTGACTAACCATGTTTATCTAAGTTCACATTATTAATTCATATACCTAAAAATTTAAAATTATGTTGGCTTTATAGAAGAATAAAAACATTTTGGTACTTGTTTATAGACTACTTGTTTATAATTTCAATTTAAACTACTGTCATGAGCACTGGTGAAAAGCAGTTTTGTACAGATAAGATATCCAACACAGAAAGTAACCAAGACATGCAGTACAAAATTTAAAGGAAAAGTACCTACACATTTAATCCTATATGCAAAGTTTCAAAACAAATTACTTGACATAACACAAGTGTGGTAAACAGGGGAAGGGAACGTAATTAGAACTTTTGTATTAAGTTCCAGTCTCCTGTGAGTTTACGGCACACGGCGAAATAATTAACAATTAGGCAGAAATGAGTCTTAGAGAAAACTGAGCTTGGGTCTGATCTATGTTACTCTGGGTGGCAAGGACTCTGGACCCCAGCCTAACACACCTTTTATCATCTACATTCCAAATACCCGGAAAGGCAGAGGCACACCAACAATAGTCCTAGAGAAGTTATGTAGATGAGGATCTCTGGGGCAAGGCAGATGTCAGCAATAGTCCTTGAGAAGGGAGAGATCTGGTACAGTTCTGTTCTGAAGCATCACAGCATTTGGGACCATTGAGTCCCTGCTGTTACCAGAGATGAAGACGAGAGTCAAGTCTAAAGTCTGTCTGTAGGCAGGAAGGCCTGGTCAATTTTGACCTTCTAATTCCCAAACAGGGTGGTTCCCAACAACACAGCTTTTAAAAAGCATTTTTCAGAAGTAATAATTTGAGTTCTTTCATAAATGTGAACAGCCAAAGAAAACCCAAAAGTGGGGCCGGGGATTTAGCTCAGTGGTTCTGGAGCCTGTCTTGTAAGCGCAAAGGCCCAGGTTCGATTCCCCGGTTAACCATATACAATACTGGGTGTGGAGACTCACGCCCAGCAGCAATCAGTATCACATACCACTGTGCCGGGCATGGTGGCTCACACCTGTAATCCCAGCCCTTGGGAGGCAGAGGCAGGAGGATTGCTGTGATATGAGTTTGAGGCTGAGCTCAGGGCTAGCCCGAACTGCAAAGCAAGACCTTGTCACAAAAAAAAAAAGGATGTGTCTAAAAAGTGATCTGAGAAATGGGCAAATGGTTTCATCCTCCATCAGGATTGAAGGGCAATGTTCTACTGTCAATAAAGATCTCAAGGGAAGTAAAGAAACAAATTTTATGTATATGAGGGGGGTGGTAGGGTGGGTAGGGCTATGGGAAAAAAATGAGAACTCAGTTGTGTCTTATACTGGTACAAATCCCCATTATGGAGTGCAATCATGATGTGTATATTTAATGTACCAATAAAGATTTAAAAAAAAAAAAAAAAGATCTCAAGGGGCTGGAGATTTGGCTCACTGGTTCTGATGCCTGTCTTGCAAACCCAAGGACCCGGGTTCAATCCTGGTAACCACATACAATATTGGGTGTGGAGACTCACACCCAGCAGCAATCAGTACCACATACCACAGTGCCGGGCGTGGTGGCTCACGCCTATAATCCCAGCACTCAGGAGGCAGAGGCAGGAAGATTGTTGTGATGTGAGTTTGAGGCTGAGCTCGGGGCCAGCCTGAACTACAAAGTGAGACCCTGTCTCATAAAACAAAAAACAAACAAAAAAAATAAAGATCTCAATAAAATATCTTATTAGTTCTCATCCCTAGAATAAACAGATCTAATTATTTCTGCCTCTTACTCCTGAAATTTAAATAAATTTTATACTTTAGCTTAGAAAAGGCCTGCTATTATGTTACAAGCCTTGCTTTCCCCATTGCTCCTTTCCTGCTCCCCTAACACCATTGCCTACTTCTCTCTGTGTGAGGGGAAGTTCTTACCTTAAATAGTTACTTGATTCTTGGCCATAGGAAGGAAGTTTTATGTCCCTAGGAGACCCAACTCCTGTATTTCCTGCTTCAGAAAGGGAGGGCTGGTGGCCAAGGGCTCTTTTCAGAGCAAACAGCTGGGTGTTTTTTTTTTTTTAATCACCAGTCACTGGGGCCCATTGAATGTAGCAAGATAGTACAGTAGGAAGAGCTCTGGGCTGAACATTGGCAGATATGACCTTTGTGCTTGGCTGTACTACTTCCTGGCTTTGTTGCCTCTCTGACTTCCATTTCTAAATAATACCATCTTATTTTTCTACTTCACAAAGTTTTTGTGAGGATCAAATAATCTAATGTGCACACTGAACAGGATAATATGCAAATATAAGATTATGTCTTGGTCACTAATAGCTGGAGAAACTTATGCAAAGTTATTTTTCTGAGCCTCAATTTTACAATAAAACAGGGGGAACCTAATTGCTCAAGTTCTTTCTAGCTGAATTAATCTTTGACTATAAATTTTTTTTGATCCGCTCTTACTTTTTGGTTGCACGGCAATGCACATATATTCCTATGTTAATTTTTCTGGGAAAATACAGACATAGCTCTAAAATAATGTTAGCCACATAGATAACTAATATGAATTTCCTCCTCCACCTATAAAGACAACATGTTAACTAAAAGAGTTTTCTATTTTAAAATTGCCACATCTGCTTTGAATGATACACTATGATGTACACTTTAAAGAACATACTTGGATTTTTGTCCTGGTCCATGCCTTGTTCGTGGGCTTCCTGCCACTCCCAACAGGTTTCACAGTAAGCTCGTATCTGTTCCAAAAGATGAAGGACTCGGATTTCACGCCTGCCTCTCTTGTCATCAGGCTGTGAGTGAATGATGTTGTGGAGGGCTGCACTGGCCCTGGCCCGAGCCTCTTTACTGCCCCGGGAATTTCCCAACAACACAGAGTCTTTGTCATTGCCATGTAAAAGCTGGATGAGGAGAGGAAGACATCCAGACTGTCGCATGGATATACAGCTGTCTTGGGAGCTAGACATAGCTAGCAAAGTTCGTGACATATCATCCTTATCATGAGTACCAAGCATTGACAACAATGAATACACCATTTCCACCTGTGGGCCAAATGAGTTTAGAAACAAAATTATGACTTTAATATCCAAAGGCCAAAATTAATGAAGTGATGAATGGAATGTTTATTGTAACTCATTCAAAGCAAAACAAGAAAAACCCAGGATAAAGTAATGAGTGCTATATCGAAATCCAGATACTCATCAATAATTTTTTATATGAATAAATCATAGTAGTGGCATTATACAGTGTAAAAGAGAAAGTAGGTTCCTGCATACTTAAATTGCTATTTGTATAGATTAGCTGGTGGTAAGCTACTAATTATAGTGGGTGAAAATTAACTGATTTCTTACACATAAGAATGTGATCTCTCACATACACAAAGGAATGCATTTTAGTTAAACTATGCAATTTAAAATAATCTCTAACCTCTTTTAATCTCTGATATAATCAATAAGTAGAAAACATCTTTTTAACAATTTACTAAGTATTAATTCTTAGCAATCACTAATTCTCATAATTATAATATTGTTAAAATTATATGATTTCACTCTTAAGCATGTAAAAATATTTTGCTGTAAAGTGTTATCAGCACATAGGGAGTGACAATGCCAGGATCTGTAGTTATTTTCTGTTTTTAAAAGGATTTGGTAAGTGTAAGTTACACTTTGACAATAAAGTTTAAGGATTTATTAGGGCAGAAATGGAAAAACCCACCCAATTATCCTGCATTGCCATCAGCTTCATTTCAGAATTAGAGGCTAATACCTGAAAGCAGACAGCTTCATATAAAGAATGCATTATCCTATAAATCAAGGGTTCTCACTCTTGGATCCCCCCAGGTAAATTTCACTAGTCTTGGAGGAACTGTTGGCTATAACTGTAGGGCAACAGTATTGTCAGAGGCTTCTAGTGGGTAGAAGGAATGCTGCACAATATCCACAATGCAACAGAGAATTATCTAGCCAACAGGTATGAAAGCATTAGGAAGGCAATATAAAGCTGTGCATAAGTGAGTCTTCTTCATACGTAGGCTCAAATTTTGGTTTCTTACAAGCAAGCTGTTTAATGCTGGGCTATACATTTAATTTCCCTGAGCTTCAGTTTTCTGAGTTGCATGGAGAAATTTACTGAATACTTGCTAATGAAACAATACATTATTCAGCACAGTATCTGGTCTTTAAAGTACACAGTAAAGCCTTAAAATTATTATGTACAAATCACTTCAAAAGGAAATGGCAGTTTTCATACAAAGTATCATTGCATATTAGAAACTACATGTTGATGTTGGACAGATATGGAGTTGAATTTTAACTTAATTTTTAAGAGCTACCTGACTTTTTTCTCATGCAGAAGAATACTTCACAGGCAGAAAGTCACAGGGACTATTCAGGAAGTAAGCTAGTCTGGCTAGAGCTTAGGATATTTCCAGAAAAGTGCATGTTGAGGCTAAAAATAATTAATGACTAAGTTTTCAGATTTTATAATCATCATTTCACCGTTTACATTTCTTTGTATAAAAAGATGCCATTTCTTTGAAAGACTGAATTAGAATTCTCCTCTGGAAAACGTACTTGAAGAGTATCATAGCAAGGAATTCACAGAATCAACAACCAGGGTTTGTAATCTTGTTACCTTGGTTCCCAGATGACTTGTCAGCCTTCGAGGAGCAGAGTGTGTACTACCAGAACTCAAAACACTGGCTGTTTCATGGTCCATTCGTGCAGTGGAACCCTAGTAATTAAGTAAATTATAAATAGCATAATTTAGGTTACAAATATAGGTAACATGAAGTGAAGACACTCCAGGTGAACCACTCTTAGGTAAACAAATATATCATTAAGAGTATTACCATTGGAAGTGCTCAAAATCAAAATATATTTGACAGCTGTCAAAACTCATTAAACTGTATGTTTAATATGGGTGTATTTCACTGTACGTTAACCTCTCCTTGATAAGGTTGACTTCAAAAATCTTAATTCTGAGGGGCTTTTAAAATAGACCCCCATAAAACCATAAATGTCCACTTAACACCTACATAGGGAAATCTAAAGTCAGATTAAGAATGTTAATTAGTTCAAAGTGCAAAGTGGCTCTCCTTTCCAGTCCCAACTCCCTTTGTGAGTCTGGATTCTTTAGGCTGCTTAGTTCACGAGCTATGATCTTCAATTTACAATAGTTACTTGGCACTTCCCAGAGCAGGGAGAAGAAGGGACAGCAAAGAAATTTCTTCTTGCTTCTTTTGATCCTGGAGTTCAAGACAATGCTTTTTTGAAATGCCTGGAATATTGAGGGCACAAACTTTGTATACACTTTTTGTGGCCCATCACTTTCCTAACTCTCTTGCTAGTTTTCAAATACTTTTTCCCCAGTCACTTCATCTCATCTTCCTGGAAACATGGCAACTGTAGATTAATCCAACTGGCTGTTTTTATTTTTTAAAGTATCCAGGTATGAACTTCTGGGCAAAATTTGAGCAATTTGAGCACATGAGGAATCACTCAGCTTGCTTGGATGCTACATTTACAGTCACTGGGACACTGTACTCTCAGTGCTGTACTACTGTTTCTTTTCTTAATGGTTTTCTTTCCTCAGAGTAGCAATTTTAGATGTGTCTCATTTTGTAGAAAACTAAGGTTTTTCTCTTTCCCTTATCAATGCAATTTTACTTTCTATTTCATAGAAAAATAGGAGCCAACTGATACAATTCCCTGACTTTCTTGCTATCAGACCAGTCATATTACCTGCCTACATATCCACTTCTACTTTCTGCTCTTAATCACAGATTTCTTTTCCTCTTTAAGGCCTACCCCTTTACATGTGCTCTGCAACCATTTCTTTTTGTTTTTATGGATTTTTTACATTTTACTATACTGGCTTCTTTCCACAATATTCAAACATGCTCATCTCGTCTATCTTAAAAGGTCAAAACAATCTAGATTTTTCTCTCAAACTTGTAGTTTCTATCAGCTGGTGACTTCTCTTTTGGGTAGTTCATGCTTATATTCTTAGTTATCTATGATATCAATCTTTGACTTTCTAACTTTCCAGTTAAGCTACCATAGTTCAATATGATACAGTAGTGAAAAAGTAAAGGAAATGCTCTTGCTGGGATTATACTGAAAAAATTTTTTTCTTTAGTTTTTGAGACAGAGTCTCACTTTATACTTCAGGCTATCCTTGAACTATGTAGTCCAGGTGGTCCTCGAACTCATGGCAATCCTCTTGCCTCTGCCTCCCAAGTATTGCTATTACAGGCGTGAACCACCATACCCAGCTTACACTGAATTACTTTGAAAAAGTCAAAGAAGAGTTTGTAGCCCTTATAACAACAGTGGATATTTTTAACTATCTCTTCTTTTTTGGAAGGATATTCTACTACTTAGAGGTTTTAGTCTAGATTTTCATCTTTTTAGTGAATACTCACTGAGGATGCAGAAATCTTCTACACCTTCAATTAACACATTTTCCACTCCCCCCCCCAATTCTAAACCTAAATAATAGGGGGTTTTTTTTGGTTTGTTTTTTTTTGAGCCAGGATTTTGCACTGTAGTTCAGGCTAGCCTCAAAGTCAAACTCAAGGCAATCCTCTGCTTCCCTAGTGCTAGGATTACAAGTGTGAGTGACCACACCTGGCTAAGTAGCTAATGATTACCTGACATTCCTGACTCGGATGTCTCACGTTTAACATCTTTACACTTAAAATAGTCAAATCTGCATATAATTTTCTTTCCCTAACCTTCTCTTCACTTAGTGCTACCACTATCCTTCTAATTGTCTACAAAAGAACCTGGGAATTATTCTTGACTTTTCCTTTTCTCTCAGCCCTCATATCCAACTCCCAGATTCTATTTTATCAATATTCTAAAATACATATCTGTTGATTAAACAACTTCCAAATTTGAGTTGAGGAAATACATTTTCAGACCATCATCTTTCAGTGAGATTACCTACCGTACCAACTTTGCTAAATCATCTTTTAAGTGCCAGCTTAAGTTAATTTGAAACTTTCTCAGTGACAAACCTCACCCAAACCGAGGTTTAATGTTAGGTCTCTACTAAGTGTTTCTATAGCACTATGTACTTGCTCTCTTAGAGTCCTTAACACACTTTTGGAAACTGCTCATCTGTCATCTGATGTATAAGCTTCTTGAAGGAAAAGTGCATAACCACATTCTATGGTGAAGCACAGTTTTGATACAGTGCAAATGCTTAGCAAACAGATGCTGAACACTGGTGAATGAATTTTATATTTCCTTCTCTAGTGTAAAGGTGTGAAAATAGGCAGGGGAGTGAAGTGACAGATAAAATGAATGGCTATGTAGCTCAGGCTGTCCTCGAACATGGAGAGGCCTTTATGTTCTTATTACAATCAGTCTTGCTGGGGATTTAACTCAAGTGGTACCGAGCCTACCTTGGAAGCGCAGGAGTCTGAGTTTGATCCTTGGTACCGGAAAAAAAAATCTGCCTCCCTGCTTTGTTTTCCTCTTCTTTGTTTTTAAATATTCATTGCCAGGACAGGCACTCAAGTGTGATTTGAGAATACTAGCATCACTACTCCTGACAGCTACACAGAACAAGTTGGGACACACACATCCCACACATGCTTCACTTCTTCCTTGAATGACCGAGTACTGCTCCTAAGAGTAGGTCATTTAAAGAACTGGTTGCTAGGCTGAGGTCAGGGCCAGCCTAAACTACAAAGCGAGACCCTGTCTCAAAAAACAAAAGAAAAAAAAAGAACTGGTTGCTAAATGAGAAACTGTATCTAGTATGCACAGTACAAATTCACAACAAAGAAATGATCAAAGGACATTCCAACTTAAACAAGTAGGCTGTTAAATGAGGCATATCTGTGCTAGATAGATTATCAAAATAGTTCAATGAAAATGATTTTTCTTCAGAGCGCTTGCTGTCCAATATCCTCTAAAATAAATTACAGCAGGACCAGGAATAAAGTTCAGTGGTGTTGCTGCCTGCCTGGTAAGCTCAAGCTCTGATCAATCTCCGATTCTGCAAGAATAAATAAATTCATCATATCAGCTGGGTTTAGGCAATATTGGTTCTTCAAATATCAGAAAAGGATGGGCTAGGGATTTAGCTCAAGTGATACTGTGCTTACAATGGAAGTACGAGGACCTGAGCTTGATCCCCAGTATCACAGAAAAAAGAGCTAGGGATACAGCTCAGTGCGATGGCCCTGGTTTAGTCCTTAGTACTGAGAAATGTCAGAAAAGGCAGGGATGAAGGTTATTCAGAAAATCCAGGATTAATGGCATAGCAATGACATAGAAAGTATTATTGCTCAATAATCATGATTACAAAACAGACGCAATCCAGATATGATCTTCAGTGAATCAATAAAGCATCTATTCCTGTTTTTCCTCACATGCTCTTTCTGGCATCTCAGCAGCTTCTATGAGTTCTTCAAGGTTACATTGATTTCACAGTTGATGTTGCTGGAAGCTGTGTTTTCAGCATCCAGTTTGGCTCATTAATGAAGGAGTTCCTGCCGGTCACTGGAAGAGACCAGTGAGACTAAAATACTAAGATGTCACAGAACCATGAGCCTGCTTGAGTCTGTCAAAATCAGGAGAAATGCCAGATGTTCTTGACAGTGAAACTGGTCACTTCTCTGTATAATTTACTTCTAGCCTTTCTTCCCATTGAACTTCCCAGAGTGATTAAACATAGGTCAAGGAATCCTATTTCTGGCAAGAATGTTAAGTCTTTCCTTCCAACTACCAACTATTTACTGTCATCTACCATTTTTCAGGACAGTGGAGCTTGAACATGAACAAAACTATACAGAATTCTTACCATTCAGGAGTTTTCAGTCTAATGGTAGAAACAGAAATTAATCAAACAACTACATGAATAAATGTAAAACTCCAGATGTGGAGGAACATGAGATGACAGCCTGCAACAGTGAGATCTGATCTATTAATACTTGTCTGAAAAGCTGCTATTTAAGCTCAGACATACATGAACTGGGGTTGGCTAAGCAAAATGGAAGAGGCACACAGGCTGCAAGAGGAAGTCAGGACACGTGACGTACTCAGAGATTACTGTGGCCAAAGTGGTGAGAACACAGTGTGCTCTAAAGCTGACAAAATAAGAGGGAAATGGATTCTATAGAAAACCTTTACTGAGAGGACCACCAATTATACTGAAAACCAAAGGAAACCAAAAAACAATTTTACAAAGGGTGGGTTATACTTTATAAAGATCATTCTCAAGTAGAGGCAAGCAGAAAACCTGGTGAGAGGGAGTAAAATGAACTTCCATGTGGTGGTAGAATAAATGCACAGGACAGGTGCTTTGATGGAGCATGCTACTGTACTTTCCAGAAACTCATGAGACTGATTCTCATTTTCAGTGAGTGTCATTTCACTCATTTCAGTGGTGATTTTCTCTGGAGCAAATAATAAAAGAAATGAATAAACTTCAAGATGTTATCATATGAATAGATCCTAATTAGGTAAGTTCAAGAAATCTTTCTTGAAATAGGATCTTTATATTGCTCAGACTAATTTTGAATTCATGAGTTTAATGATCTTCCTGTCTCAGCCTCCTGAATAGATGAGACTGGGGTTAAAGGAATCTTGGTGTAACAAAGGATGGACTCATTGGTAGAAATCACTTATAACACACTGAGAGCAACTGTGGCAGAATTACTGTCACGCAAATCACTGATTGGTGGGTAAGTTGATGGTGGAGATTGCCAAACAAACAAACGAAATTGGCCCAGGATGAAGGATTAAATGCAAGGCCTCTGCACTGATATACATCCTCTCCCTTTTTTTATTCTAAACCATGTTCTCCCTTAGTCACCCAGGTTGGGATTGAGGTTCGGATACTCCTGCCTCAGCCTGAAAAACTGAGTTACTGGTGTGAGCCATCATGCCCAGCTCTTGATTTACTATTTCTAGTAGGTCTTCTCTTCTACTAAAATAAATAACATGATGTTCCCTAACAGAACTGTGCAGCGAGACAACTTAAGAGACCAGCAAAGGGAGCTGAGAGAGTATTTATTTCTATTTTTTTGAAAGGCAAGTGGTTTTATAGTTGTTATAAAAGATCCACACATTCATTTAAAAATGATCTAAATACAGTAAGAAAGTTAAGGCCAACTTAGTGAAATTCCATTTTTAAAAATAATCACAATATAAAAGTATCCATTGTAGGAAATGTGGGGTACACAGAACACCCCAACGAAAAGTTCTGTCATATTAGGTTGTGTTATAATAACATTTTTAATAAAAAGTTGGTGGCAATTTCTAATGATGCTTAAAATAGATGCCAAAAATAATGTGTCAGTTAAACATGATATCTTTTTAATGAATCTTAGAATTATTTTTCCAGTAAGATGTAAATTTCTAGATATATGTAATCTTGATATACAACAGAAAATAAGAATTAAAAGTCTTTATAATTTTTTAAAAATATAAAAATAAACAGAATGGCTTACAGAAAGAATATCCCTATTTAATGCCAGAAATAACTAGGTCATATCACATATTTAGCCAAATTGGTTTTTTTTTTAAATAACTTATACTAATTGTTTTAGACTAATGGACACATAATCTACAGCTCTAAATATTTATTGACAAATTTTGACAGCATTACAGTTAATATGTAAAAAAGGCAAACAAAAGCATTCTGGTACTGAATGTTGCTAGACACACCTATCCTAAGGAAACAGTTACGATTTACAGATCATTTTGACAGCCATTCTCCTCCATCCTCCCTTCTGAATATTTAAAGCATTGATTTAAAGTGTAATAGCAGAATTTATTACCTGACTACCAGAAGTTGCCACGTTAGTCTCTGCCACTCCTTGACCTTCATTCTGCCGCTCAGCCTCGTGTAAGCCAGCTTCATGTTTGTTCTGAGAGGACCTCTGCTAACAGAGTTAAACATGATTACATACAAAAATGGTGTTCGCTTTCTCAGCCCACAGCTTCTTTTCTTTTGTTTTTAGCTCCGAATGCATCAATTATCCAGGCTGACAAAGGCACAGGACTGCGTGCTACACTTCATAACCTCCAGCGTGTCTAGCAGTCGACTATCTCAGTCAGAGGAGAGTGCAGTGTGTCCCCTGAGCATTGGGGATGCACAAGACAAAGGATTCTCTGAAACTCACAGCAACACCGTCTCTCACCAGCTGTGCTCGTATCACTATCAGGAATGAAATCCAATGAGACCAAATAACTGTCTTTTCTGCTAATAACACAATTCTGGCATTTAATGGAGCTGCAAATACAACAATTAAACTATCACTTAAGCTTACAAATACCTTTTATGTAGGCATATTCATACACAGAACCCATATACATTTTCTGCTAGTAAAAGTCACATGAAACCAGATGACAAGCTCTTATATTCTAATGATGAACAAAACGGAAAACCATACTAATGCAACTACCATCTGTTATATGAAATGAAAATTATACCTAGTAAAACCAGTAGTTTCAAAACAGATTACACCTACTACAATGCAATCATTCTAAAATCTTCACTGCACAGCCAAAAAATAAAATTATTTTCTGTTATCTTATATAGAAGCCCCTATATACTTGCTCTAGAAAAATGATACATTAAAATAAAATTTACATTTGAAAATTTGACCTAATATCAGACAAATACACAAAATGACTTCTACTGGAGTTTCTTTAAATGTCAAGCTTTCTTAGACCACTTAAAAGTATGACTTAAAGGACCAGGGATTTAGCTCAAGTGGTATTATGCCTCTTTTGGAAGCACAAGGGCCTGAGTTTAATCCCTAGTACTGAAAAAAAAAAAAAAAAAAAAGAAAGAAAACAACAAATTTACATGCAACATTTCCATCAATGTTGTAGTTACAAGTAAGAAAAAGTGGAATAACACCTAGTAATTATAAAACAGAAGAAAAGAACAGCATTGGCTGAAATTCATACAACCAAAATAAATAAAATCAACAAGAGTGGAAATATACAAAGTCAACAGAGATAAAATGAACCAGTGACTGCTAAGACTGCAAAGATGTGATACTAACACAAGAGAAGATGTCAAAATATTTAAAGAAAAATAATTACTGATCATCTGTCTTGGTCAGTTATTTGTCTTAGGTGTTGGGGTTACAAGGCTAGCAAAACCAGACATTGTACTATATTTCCTTGAAGCTTACAGTCTATTAAAAAAAGAAGAAATTAAAAAAGCTTACACTCCATTCATGCTATCAAAGAAGAGAAAATAGTAAAGTTAAAATTGACAAGTGCTGTAAAAGAGGAGAATAAGGTGCTATAGGAACAGGTAACAGGGACATGACATGGGCTGGGACTTGGGAAAGCTGTGTTTGGAGGCACTATTTAAATGGAGAACTCAAGAGTTAATAGTTAACTAGAAAAAGCAGAGGAACATAGAAAGAGCAGTCTAGGTAAACAGGACCTGAGAAGGGAAGTCTAGCTTGTTGCAGTAAATTAAAGAATTATGAGCTACAGTTAGTGGTGCACACCTGCCATCTCAGTACTGTTGGAGGCTGACACAGGACGCTTGCAAGTTCATGCCCAATTTAGGCAACTTCATGAGATGTAAAGTTGAAAATAGGGGCTGGGGATGTAGCTCAGAAGTGCCACACTGCCTGGCAAGCTCAGGGTCCCAAGTATGATCGCCGGTACCCTAACCCCGAAAGTTTACAATGGGCTGGGATGTAGCTCAGTGCAAAGGCACTCTGCTAGGGGTGGAGGGATGATGGAGCTGAAGCACTAAGGGGGGAAGTAAGACGGTAAAAAATAAGCACACAGGGCCGGGGATTTAACTCAGTGGTTTCTGCGCAAGGGCTGGGTTCGATTCCCCACTAACCACATACAATACTGGGCATGGAGACTCATGCCCAGCAGTAATCAGTACCACACACCACAGTGCCAGGCCTGGTGGCTCACACCTGTCATCCCAGCACTCGGGAGGCAGAGACAGGAGGATTGCTGTGATGTGAGTTGGAGGCTGAGCTCAGGGCCAGCCTCAACTACAAAGCAAGACCCTGTCTTAAAAAAAAAAAAAAAAAAAAAAGTACACAAAGTGCACTTACTGATTTGAATTTGAGTGTGACCAGAAGGTACTCTTGCCTTTCTTTAAGTTAAAATGAGGCCACCTTATTACTGCCCAAATGTAATTAATACTAATATACTAATACAGTATGTAAACTGACTTATGTCAAATTTTAAATATAAATTAGACAGGAAATACAGATGAAAGTAGTGAGGAGGCTAAGGTAATAACCAATCTAAATAAAACATAATGATACTTTGGAAAAAATACACAGGAGTCTAGTAGTAGAGTCTAGTAGTCTGGGGGGCTGTAACAATAAAATTCTGTTTGAACCTAGCCTCGAGGACTAAGAACAAGACCCTGTCTCAAAATAAAAATATAGCTGGGTGTAGTGGCTCATGCCTATAATCCCAGCACTCAGGGGGCAGAGGCAGGAGGACTGCTGTCAATTCGAGGCTTGTCTGGGCTAAACTGAGTTCAGGGCCAGCCTGAACTACAAAGCGAGACCCTGTCTCAAAAAAAAAAAAAAAAAAAAGAAATACACTATTAATTATAGTTTGCATATGTTGCGTATAAAATGGCACTGACACACTGAAGCGGAAGTACAGATTTGGGAAAAGAAATTTAGAAATCTAGGGCCGGGGAGTTAGCTCAGTGGTTCCGGTGCCTGTCTC
>PVIR01006552.1:44792-65519 GCA_004026965.1 Petromus typicus
TACTGGGTGTGGAGACCCACACCCAGCAGCAACCAGTACCACATACCACAGTGCCGGGCGTGGTGGCTCACGCCTGTAATCCCAGCACTCGGGAGGCAGAGGCAGGAGGATTGCTGTGATGTGAGTTGGAGGCTGAGCTCAGGGCCAGCCTGAACCACAAAGTGAGACCCTGTCTCAAAAAACCTAAAAAAAAAAAAAAGAAATTTAGAAATCTAGAGTTTATGGCTAAAAAAACAAATCTGAGAGCCAATACCATAGGTAACTGAAACCCTAAGTATAAACAGGACTGAATGTCTTGGGGAAAGCCTTAAGGAACGCCTATAATGTCCAGGTAAATGATAGGCCTATAAAGATCAAAGAAGTGGGAAGAAACCAAAGAGTGATGATGGTGATGATATGAATATTTAAGAAAATCTACTGTTCACTATGCAGTAATCACTTAGCACTTCTTGATTTATGCAATCATCATACCAACCCTCTGACATACTGTTATTGTCTCCGTTTTGCAGTTAAGAAACAGAGGCACAGGGCTGGGGATTTAGTTCAGTGGTTCCCGTGCCTGTCTTGCAAGTGGAAGGGCCCAGGTTTGATCCCTGGCAACCACATACAATACAGGACATGGAACAGCAATCAGCACCACACACCACAGTGCCCGGCGTGGTGGCTCAGGCCTGTAATCCCAGCACTCGGGAGGCGGAGGCAGGAGGATTGCTGTGATGTGAGTTGGAGGCTGAGCTCAGGGCCAGCCTCAACTACAAAGCGAGACCCTGTCTCAAAAAAAGAAAAGAAAAGAAACAGAGGCACAAAGAGCATAAGTAACTGGTTTTCAGTTATGCATCTAGTAAGTGGTGGAGCCAGAACTGGAATTACAAGTCAGTCTGACTCTGGAGGCCAATCTACTACTTGGCATTCACTATCTTTATTTTTTCCTCCTTCTTTCCTTAAATGCCTCCCTTTATTTTTCCATTGTACTAAGGCTCCAGGCCTACCGGAATTCTTCAATCACTGTACAAAATTTCTACTAACATTAAAGATAAAAGAGACTATTGCTGAGACCTATGAAAGAAAAATTTGAATTTCTTCATGACCCTAGTTGCTGTAAAACTTCTCCCAGGTTTTCTACGTTAGGTAATAGGACGGAATCGTTTTTTAAAACAATTTTGTTATATTTATACCACAAATTTCAAATGTTTAAGTGCACAGTTAAGTAATTTTCAGTAAAAGGACCAACCATCATTAGAATCCAGCTTTAGAACGCTTTCATCACCCTGGTAAGATCTTTCCTGCCATTTAGAGTTAAGTCTTTATTCCCACTCACAGGTGCAGGCAGCCACAGATTTATTTTCTGTCTTTTTAAGTTTGTGTTTTATGGATATTTCATATAAATGGGTTTATTTTTCTGGCTTATTTTATTTAGCAGGCTTTTAAGTTCATTCATATTATACTCTGGGCCAATAATTTATTACCTTTTATCGCAGAACAGTGCCTTATTATAGGGATATACCACATTTCGTCTACAGATATTTGCACTGTTCCCAATTTTGGGCCATAATGAATAAGCTTATTATGCATATCCAAGGTAAAGTCTTTGTGTAGATGTATTTTTTTTCATTTCTCTTAGATATCTAAGAATGTGACTGCTGGGTCACCATGGCGATTTTCTTCTTCTTCTTCTTGTTTTTTTTTTAATAAATCAAGTATATTGGTACATTTTAGGAATACATTATGAACACAATCTCCATTGGGAATTTGTTTCTGTACATTTTATTTTTTCTCTTGTTTTTTGTTCTATTTTCTGAGAAAAAGCTTTAATCTTATCAAGCTTTTTTGTTTCTGCTATTACAATTTTAACTCCAGTGGACTTTTTTTTTTTTTTTTTTTTTTTTGAGACAGGGTCTCACTTTGTAGTTCAGGCTGGTCCTGAGCTCAGCCTCAAACTCATATCACAGCAATCCTCCTGCCTCTGCCGCCTGAGCTCTGGGATTACAGGTGTGAACCACCAGACCTGGCACTGTGGTACATGGTACTAACTGCTGGTGGATGTGAGTCACCACACCTCGCTTTGTTGTATGTACTTACTAGGGATCAAACCAGGGACCATGTGCTTGCAAGACAGACGATGGAACCACTGGGCTAAATGCTCGGCTCCTTAACTCCTATGGATATTTATTCTCTAAATGTGTATATTTTCCTTTTCTTTCTTTCTTTTTTTTTTTGAGACAGGGTCTAGCTTTGTAGCTCAGGCTGGCCCTGAGCTCAGCCTCAAACTCATATCACAGCAATCCTCCTGCCTCTGCCTCCCAAGTGCTGGGATTACAGGCGTGAGCCACCATGCCCGGCACTGAGGTATGTGGTATGTGCTAGGTGTGAGTCTCCATGCCCAGTATGGTGTGTGGTTACCAGGGATCAAACCCAGGCCCTTGTGCTTTGCAAGACAGGCGCCAGAACCACTGAGCTAAATCCCTGGCCCTACTTTCCTTTTCATATTTCACAAATGGATTATTTTTTGTTAATATTAATATTAGTTTTACTTCTGAAGCTCTCTCCTTCCTACAAGAATAAGTGATCTATCACCTTAACCATTATTAGAAACTCCCTTTAAAAACACATACTAGTCATTTGTGTCCATCCACATTTAAGAATGGGCTAGTTATCAAAACGCTGAGTGAAGTTGTATGCCTGAAAGTTGGAGTCTTGTCAACTATAGTGACCCTTTACTGTGGTAGCGATAGGCCATGTTGGTGAATCTTCCAATGTAAGAATGCTATTTAGCTCATACATATGTACGTATAAATGCACAGATGTATGTTTCTTTTGAGGCAGGGTCTTGCTATGTAGTTCAGATCAGCCTCAAACTCATAGTGTAGACAAGGTGGACCTGAAACTCTGGCAATCCCCCAGCCTCCCTTCTGAGTACTGGGGTTCCTGGCAAGTGTCCTCATGCCTGGCACTCTCTTTTCAGGTCATCCATGTTTCTTGGAGAAATTTCTTTCAGAAACTTGCCCAGTGATGACAAGTTTGGATGCCAGTAGGAATTCCAGCATTAAGTAAAACTTTCATCTACTTTAGTTTTACATATGGTATGGCCAACTTAATTATACTAGGCTTACCCTTGGCTAAAGATTGTCATCACCCTTTCCACTGGAAATAACTGCTCATTTTTTGTTAGAATTGGAAATCAGCTGTGTAGAAGGTCTATAGGCTTCCTCTGCTTAACAGATTTTCAATAATCTTGCTTTTATGGTCTCCTCCCCTTTATCCTTATACTCAGAGGTAACTAGCACAACTTGTTCTGGAATCCTTAGGGATTCAATAATATTCAGGATTGCGTCACTTTTTTGTTTGTTTGTTTGTTTAGGGATCAAATCTCTACAACATGCTAGAATAGTTGTATTTCATATGTTTGCTTTCCAGCTCCCCAAAGTGTACTCCTGTTAATTCCTGGTCTTTGCATCCTTTTCATTTTGTTCTTCTGCTGTCACTTGAATGGGGTTTGGGAAGTAAGCACAGGTAAATCTTTATGATCAATTCTCACTATATACAAGGGAAAAAAGCTTACAGATTAATGACAGACTAAATGACTACATGAATATCCAGAGTTGATGTGAGGACTGATGTGAGCTGAAGTATTGATGACTCTACAAATTTTAACTGTATATCACAAAAAATTAAAATAATCACAGATTTTGATAATTTTAATTCCATGAAAAAATTATAAAGTGCCTTAATTCTCTAGAAGAATATTCGTATTTCAATAATGCCACATTACTTATCTTCTTTTCTAAGAATAATTATCTATATTTATACACAAACAAAAAGACAGTTTACTAACCTCTGCTTCTGTTGCCTGGGACTGTAAAAGTTGTCGTATACGAAGTATGTCCTTTTCTATTTGCTGAATTCTGGCAATTCTTCGCTAAAATAAGAGATCAAATAAGGCAATTTTTTTTGAACACATTAGTTTTAATGAATACTAATAATTAAAATACATTAATCACATAGTAATCATATGAAAACTATCACTTACTAGCTTGTTTGTGCCAAGCCACTCTTATATAAGCAGCATGTGCACGCACATCCACACACACACACACACATGCACACACATACACACCAATGACAAGTTTGAGTTAACTCAATTTTAATATACAGTCTCCACACATTTGGTAAAACTTCACAAATTCAAGTCATACATCAAATTTCAAGGTGCATATATTGTAAAAATCATATTTAAAAGTTATTCTCAAGGGTAGGGGTGTAGTTTAGTGGTAAAGTCCAGGCTTAGTATGTGGAAATCCTTATATTTCATTCCCAACAGCCCCTCCAAATTTATTCTCAAACGTATTTCAAGATAATGAAAATTATACTTGAATTTAATCTTTTATATTAATTTAAACAATAGAATATAAGGAAAGAATATCTGATTTGTTTTTAATATCAAGGTTTAAACAGCAGAATCCCAGAATTACTCCTGTTACGCACCAGGAGTACTTTTTGGACTTTTCAAACACATACTGCAGCTAACCACATTTTTATGCCCAACAGAAGACCACAAAGATGGCGCAGCTTTTGCTTTCCCACTACAGCAAGACCAATAGATGGCCACTGAGCAGTAAACGCAAACTGATGGACACGCAACTGAAACAATGTGGGAAAAGTGTTTTTTAAAATATTAAGCATTTTTGGGAATAATTTTATAGTTGACATCTTAATGTTGATGTACCAAAAATCGTATTATAAAAATCACTGCTTTAAAGAGGAAAAGTAATACAGAAGACAGTTTTCAAACCTTTCTGGTTACCTGCTCCATCCATAAAAGATATCTGAGCATTAATTTCAATATAATAGTAAAAAGGGCATAAAGAACTAAATGAACAGATATAAAATAACAATATTTACTGAGGTTTTTCTATGTGTCAGGTTCTAGGTGCTTTTACATGTATTAATTCATTTAACTCTTGGCTTTATAATTTATCTTTTTTTTTAGGTTTTTTGAGACAGGGTCTCGCTTTTTGCGGTTCAGGCTGGCCCTGAGCTCAGCCTCAAACTCACATCACAGCAATCCTCCTGCCTCTGCCTCCCGAGTGCTGGGATTACAGGCATGAGCCACCACACCCGGCACTGTGCTATGTGGTACTGGTTGCTGCTGGGTGTGAGTCTCCATACTCAGTATGGTATGTGGTTACCGGGGATTGAACCCAGGTTCTTGCGCTTGCAAGACAGGTGCCGGAACCACTGAGCTAAATCCCCAGCTCTACTATTTCTATTTTTAACTGGAAGTTGTTATTAGAAAAGGCTACTGATTTTTCTATGTATGCTAAGTCTACCAACTTATGAAATTCTTATTAAATACTTTTTAGTCCAATTTTTAGACAAATAACTCTATCATTTTTAGAAACATTTATTCTCTCCTTTTCTAAGTGGTAAATGCTGTGGTATTTATACCACTTTATTTCTCTATTTGCATCTGTAGTGGAGCCTTTGAATAAGGTTAAATAATGGAAATGGTACATTAATGACTGAAATTATGATAGAACTCGCTTCTGACTTTAAAATAAATACAAGGTATATTTCTGAATTTTAGTAAATACTTGTGTTTAAAAGTTTTACTATATTCTTACTTTATTTGAAATTTTTATCCAATTCCTACCTTTGCAAGTAAGATTCCCATATTTTTTCTTGAGTTCTAGGTGTTACATTTCACCTTAGCCTATAATCACAGTCACTAAATAAAATACACATTATGTTTAGGAAGCTAAAATAAAGCCCATGCTTTGGGGTATGGAAAACATCCTATTAAGTGATTTTAAAACTATGAAATAAACCTTATTTCATACAGAGAAATGTAGGCCTATACTTTCATTTGCTATTTACTTAAAGAAAATCTTTAAATGTTCTTATAGTTTGTCTCAGATATTTAAAAAAAATTCCCCATGCTTATCTTGGGACAAGACAATCATCAAAGCCTCTTGAAGGCTAAAGACATTTATACTTGTATAAATACAAAAGGGAAAAATTCAGTAATACATACAAAGGGCTGACAGACAGCAATGCTAGTTAATGTTTTTCTTGACGTTAGGTCAGTGTAGAAAGATGAGAATGTTCTCTGTCCAACTTATTTCATCTTTCCTAATTTTTCTTCATGTTTCCTTTTTTTAAAGTGCAGATCTTGAAGAAGTCATGTATTCTGAATGTCATCATACATATTTATATTAACAAGTTAAAACCCTGAAGGAGGGTTACCAGCTACCAAAAGATAAGCATCTTTCTTGCCCTTGTAATTCCAAGTTAGAACAGATAGTACTTGGGAAAGGAAAGACATGATGGAAACAGAATTTTGTGAATAGGGTTATACTGTTCAGCAGTCATGATAAATTCTCATCTTGAAACAGTGCTAACATAAAGATAAGACGTGTGTATGTGCATGTGGGCGCATGTGCATGCAAGTGTGTGTGTGTGTGTTGAGTGTGCACATATTTTTTTCTGTTTCTTCTATGCACTGAGGGTCAAACTTGGCCTTTTGCATACAAGGCAGGTGCTCTTGAGTCATATTCTGCCCCATAAATACCTTTAGTAACAAAATTTAATCAACGGAACTATTATTTTTATAGTTAAATACACTTAAATTACCTGTGCTCGTTTTTCCATATCCTGGCATGTGCCCAGTTGTTCTTCCATTGCAACTCTGATCTGCCTTGCTTCATATTCCAATTGCCTTCTGGTCATGTCTGTTTGTAAAGAAAACTAAAACCACAGGTAACACAAAAACTCATTAGGCTTCTCATTAAAATTCCAGGCATTGTAATAATTGCTAGGCAATTATTATGAAAAGGAAAAATAAAACAATAAAAAGGAAAAAATAAAATACCACTAGATAAAATAAGTGGAAGTTAAACAGGGCTATTTGTTATACTCTGTACAGAAAACCCCTGTGACTCATGTCTGACTCACAATGGCATTCTCGACTAAGAACTCCAAATTGCACTGTCATTTTAAGTTAGTTTTTACTCTTTTCTCTTTAAAAATCATTCATATGTAGAATGTATTCCTATAAGCAAACTCAAGCCCTGGGCCACACTACAGATGACACAATCTGCATGTTATTTCTCATGCTCACTGAGTCAGGTGACCTTTTACTCACGTCCTGCACTTTCCAACTGTCCTCTAAAGAAATGCTGAATGTGACACAGTATGTTGCAATAATGTAGGTCAGAGCTGATGCTTGCAGCAGTGTCTAAGATCTTGATAAGTAGATAAGTATTTTTCCATCTAGAAGTGTTCATTAAATTCGTTCCTCAGAAAGCAAAATTTGTGTAATTAAATAATGATTATAAAATACAAGCAAGTTTAAGTTTGCTAACTGCTGTGAACAGCTCATAATAATGCCATATATATCGTATTAAATAAATGGTTATTTAATAAGTTAATAGAGAATAATACATTTGACAATGGATCTTTGAGTTGTCTTAGATACCTAAGTCGTTTCCTAGTACTTACTACTGGAGATGCACTGTAGATTTTGTATATTCTCTATTTACCAAAGTCAATGTTGAGCAACATAATATTGTGGTAAATCTGTCATAGAAATTCCATAAAATCCTTTTGGATCCTTAATCAGCTAACAATTCTTTAGTAACCATCTTGAACCACTTATGTTCCTTTCATTCCAGGAAAATTTTAAGGGTATAGGAAGAGGACGCCTTACTTTTCCTCTCAAAACCGGACTGATCTGCTCAGGGAAAGAGAGCACTTTTAACCTCCAATTCTAGTTCCTGCTACCTGACCTCTATTCAGAAAGTCTGGCTAATTTTATATTGTTTTTCCTCTTTCTACTTTTACATTTTTGTCCATCATCTTCTTTAAAAAGTGCTACTGGTAAATGAAAAATTTAAGAAAGCAGTTTTATTTTAACAAGTATATTTTATCTTTTTAAAAATTTATTTTATTGTAAAAATATTTATGGACAACAGTTGAATACAATCTTGAGATTATAATGGATTCTAGAAGCTTACTTACTGTGTGCTTTTACATATATAAAACAGTTGACACGGCAAGGTGGGGAGAAGAAGGAGAGACTGAACAGAATTTTGTTTTAGCATAGTAAAACAAATTGTGGAACATCCATGGATATTGTGATTTATAACTAAAATAGGACTAAAATTATCTTCAAAGATAGTTTTACTTTAAAAACCATCTGCCATGATACGTATAATATGGTGCCAAAAAAGGGCAGATGGTAGTAAACATTTCTACATAGTACGTTTGCAAATTCAATACATACAATTAAAAACCAGTTGCCAGGTAGAATACTAAGTACTGGATGTCAAACTTAACAGGTATTTTTCAACTGGAGACTTAAAAATAAACCTAAGTTGGAGCACAATGACATTTAATCATTTTTATAAACTGAAATTCAGTAACCATAATATATTCAGATTTAAAATTGATAAAACATATCATAATGTATAAATTATTATAAATTCAGTATTCCTGAAGTTTTAATGGATAAATTAAGTATTTTAAAGGATCAAATTATTAAAGTCTAAAATAAGTTGCACTGCTAAATTACTTACATTTTCAGTTAAAGGAAGACTATCTATTCTTTTAGTGAGATTCTGAAGCTGAGCATAATACCAGTCTTTTTCCTTTTCTTCTTTGTCAAGATCGGCAAGGAGTAATGACCTATGTTTTAAAGAAAGATAAATTTATATAATGCTAGTAACAGTCTGCATAAGGGCAATTCTTACCAGCTGTCTTTGTAAAGTTATCTACTTAAACTAAAATATTCACAATAAATAAAAACTTTAAAATTAATTTGGATTTTTGAAGCTAAGACAGAATATTATAACCATTAAAATATGAAAATAAAAAGATCTTTTTTTTTCCATTTAAACTGGTACTCATTATTAGTAAACTTACATTTCAATGCTTTTTTTTTTTTTTAGTTCTCAGAGACAGGGTCTCGCTTTGTAGTTCAGGCTGGTCTTGATTCAACCTTGAACTCAGCAATCCTCCTGCCTCTGCCCCCTGAGTGCTGGGATTATAGATATGAGCCACTATCTCCAGCATTGTAGTATGTTGTTACCAGGATTAAACCTGGGCCCTTATGCTTGCAAGGCAGGCACTGGAATCACTGAGCTAAATCCCCAGCCCTTAATGAATTCTTCATTGATACATTTTATATACACATCATGATCACATCAATACTGAGAATTTCTACCAGAATATGACACAAGTTAATTCTCATTTTTACCCATTCCTCTACCCACCATGCAATCCTCCCACCCCTTATGTACATATGCTTTCATTCTTTAACATCATATTTTTCTTTCTGCTCATTACTTACACCTACCCTTTTCGTTTTGAATATTTTCTATTTCATAATATCTATCATACATTTTAGAACTCATTTAGATCTTCAGATTTCCCTTTCAATGAGACATTCGCTTTATTGATAGTCTGAGAATATGGTGAATAGCAAAAGTAGATGTATCAAAATGCAAAATTAGTACATGAATAAGATGTATACTAAAGGAGTTCAGAAAAGTAGCAATTATGCTAGAAAACAAAGCTAAAATATAGGAAGCTAATACTTGGGTATAATGTGGCTTTCCACTTCTCAGCAGCCAAAATAAGAAAACAGTACATCGTTACCATGTATTACTAGGGAGTTAGCTAAGCTAGAGAAACTTCTTAGTTTGGATTTTGCAATTTTTTTTGTGGGCATAGGGTCTTTCTATATAATCTAGGCCAGCCTAGAACTCCTGATTCTCCTTCCTCAACCTATCAAGGGCTCAGCTTACAGGCCTGTGTCACTACTTTTGGTTCTTAGTTTAGTATATAAAGATAAATTCATATAATTCCTAAATAACTCAGTCAATGATACCACTGTACATGATACTGTGTATCTGATCATTATAAACTTAAAAGCACAATACAAGAAGAGTGTTACTGGGATAAAACATAATAGGTACAAAAAAAATCTATGGTCTGTATCTTTTCTAGAGGCTCTTCCCCAAAGCAATGACTTGTTACAATTTTCTTCCATGCAATTTCAGAAATATCATAAGAAATACAAAGATAAATGTGCATTATTATATGTACATTTTGTTGATTTCTTCTTTTTTGGTAGTACTGGGGTTGAACCCAAGGCTTTTCCATTGTTTCTTATTTTTTTTATTTTGTGACAGGGTCTCACTAAGTCACCAGGCTGGGCTCAAACTAGTGACTCTATTGCTTTAGTCTCCCAGAATGCTAGGATTACAGTTTTATGTCATCACGCCTGATTTATTTTAATTGTAAGTAGTAAAAATTAGTATAATGCTGTCCTATGATTTTTTCATTTAAAGTTCATCTTTAAGGTTATTCCATATTAAACTATAAACAGGTGTCATGTATTTTTTGCATGCTGTGTGATAGTCCATGTACACCATGGTATCACACACCCATGATGGAGTACATTACAACCAGGCCTTTGTTGGTGGGCACCTGGGCCTTTCTAATCTTTGGATATTATATTCAATTTTTTGACATTATAAATAATGTTTCACTGAATTCTTTTTTAAAATTTTTTTTAGGTTTTTTTGAGACAGGGTCTCGCTTTGTAGTTGAGGCAAGACCCTGTCTTTAAAAAAAAAAAAATAAGATAGTGAATATGAATTTTTAACTTACTGTCCTTGTTAGATGTTATACTAACTTATGGTCCTACCACTTTTATCAATTTAAAGTGCTGAATCCAATGTTTCAGTTTTAGCATATCCAGTTTTTGAAAGAATAGTACACCACTAGTTTTAACTTGGTTTCTCTTAATCTGAATGAGGCTGAGTGATTTTTCAAGCTGAAAAGTCATTTATATGGTGGTGCTTCTGTTAATGAACTGAATTTGTTTTACAACCTTGGGGAAGATGATTGTGTTTGTGTCTGTGCGGGGAAGGTGGCTGTGGCCATGTTTGTGACCTGATGCAGAATTTGTAAATGAAAGCAAAAACTTGCCAAACACTTCTGTTTGTAAACTGAACTGTTTGCAAACAGCACTCGTGAATCAGGGTATTACTTTATTTCCTTTTCTGTGACTTTTCTTTTTCTAACATTTTAAGAACTTCTATATTAGGAATGACAGTATTTTGTCAGCTATGGAATTTTACAAGTAAGCAACCTCAACAGTAAGAAAATATATGGCATGGAAAGAAGCCCTGATTTATGATGCTGCAGCCAAGGAGGACCACGGATTAATGAGAAGCTATCCCTTCTCTCCCATTTCTGACAATGGAAATAGTTACATTACAGAAAGCCTGAATCTCTTTCACATCTGGGTACTATAATTTGCATAAAGATGAGATCTGATTCTATTATTCAGCCTTTCCTAGTTAGGGACTGCAGGACGTACCAGCTCCATGGTGGGGAAAGAAGTGGAATAGATAATGATGCTAATATTTTCTCTATATTTTAGTAAGTGGACTTATAAGAAACTAAGTGTTACAAATACTTAAGTTGACAGGACATTATCGGTTGTGGTGGTGGAGTGGAGAGGAAATTAGGGATTCTGAGAACAAGTTATTACTAATTTTTTATTCCATTAAGTTTATTAGTGTACTTTACATATACATTTTGATTACATGCATCATTGGGAGTTTACACCTGTAAATGATATAGTTTAGTTCTTATTTTTTCCCCATTCTGCTTCCTTCTCTTCTCTCCCATCACCTCTCATTATTTACAAAACTTAGTTTCTGTTTTTTACTTCTTTTCTCATATATTTTTCTTCTGTTCTTTCCTTCTCCTTGCCCTCCTCCCTATTTTTCCTTTTCTTTTGGACATTTCCTTCCCATTTTACATTATCTATTACACATTTAGGCCCTCATTTATTCTTACAGTTTCTTAAATCAGAGGACCTATTTGGTATTTGCATATGTATGCCCCATCCATCCATCCATCCATCCATTCATCTATCTATCTATCTATCTTTGATGCCAAGGATCAAACACAGGACTTTGCCTATTTATTTATTAGTAAGTTAAATATCAAATTAGTAAAATGTTCTGGGGAAACTAAGCTTACAGTGTCATAAGCCAAAATACATAACAAATAAATGACAGGAGTTGACTTTATGACTCACACAATGGTAATTAAGGCTCAGAATTAAAACCAAGGCTAGATACAGAGCAGGTATGCAGTGTATTTAGGATTTAGTGTACTGAAGATTTAGTATATGACTGCCAATAGTCTTTAAGAAAAAAAAGAAGATTCTTCTAAGCCAAGCATAGTGGTGCATACCAACAATCCTTGGAAAGTTGAGGTAGAAGGACTACAAGTCTGAGGCTTATCCTGGGCAACAGAATGTTCAAGGCTATCCTGGACTATACAGAGAGATTCTGTTTTCGTTTTTTATTTTATTTTTAAAAAAGCTTCTTTATGTAAATCTCATGTCTTAGTCCTCTAGCTAAAACAGGGACAGCTAAAATAGCACAGCACGTATGTATTTGGCCTTCAATAGGTATTTGTTAAATGAATTAACAGGCAATATGACAATAGCTAACACTTCTTAAATGCCCTATGTACCAGGCATATTGCTAAGGACTTCTTTAAAAAAACTAATGTAATCCTTACATCTTTTGAGTATGTTACTCTACAGATGGAAAAACTGATTTAAAAAAAAAAAAAAAAAAAGACCATAAAGCTCTGTGACCTAAGTGTAAGTCTTGGCTTAACCATTTTCCAGCATTCATCTTGGGCAACACACAAAATAAAAACAGTAACATCAAAAATACAAGTGAGAAAGAAAGAGAGAGAAGGAGAGGGAGAATGAATCTATGACTTAAGTTACCTACAAAGGAATGAGAATCAGAAACAGACTGATATTAAATTTTCTTATCAGCAATCCTGATGGTGAAGAAAAATGAGTTTGAACAGGTATTTTCAAACTACAGATCAAGTACGAAAGAAAAATAAAGATTCTGTCCCACATGGGAGGATCCAGTTATCTCCTTCCAATACAGTAGGAATAAAAAAGATGTAGAATGTGTAACAATAAAGTGAGAAGTATAATGACAAGAAATTCCACCAAGGTTGTGCCATGCTTAAAAAGCAAATGTTCCAAATCAGGACAAAAAGGTTAATGGGCTCCTAAAAGATTTTCTTCAAGATGAAAAGAATGCTAGAAGACCCTAGTATTATGGTAGAGTATAAATTTCTGCTGTCAACAATATAAAAGCAATTCACAATTTTAGAAAACACAGAGCTAAAAGAGAAAGATATATTCCAAACAAGACTATCTTCCTTCAAGTAGTACAGAGGGTTTAATGATCTATCAACAGAGAGAAAAATTAATTCCAGCATTCTGCTTGGTTCCATAGTGACCAGCAACTACACAGCTACTTTAAAAGTATTTACTTGATTTCAATATATATATAGTTAGCTTATAGAAAAAAACCCAAGGACTCAAAATATACAAAGCATAATATAACAGTTATCCGTGTCAATTAAATGAAAGTAAACATACAACTGCCACATCTTACACAGTGCATTTTCAACAGTCACAGGCTAGAGCAAGAAACAGAAAAGAATGTCATATAAATTTATAAATGTAAGAGCCAGTAATGAAAATAAAAAGTCTATATGTACATTTGCTTATGTGTACATAAAAAATTCTTTCCACCAAAAAACTGGCAGAGAATTTAAAACCTGGTAGATAATTAAGTAAAATTAACAAATGTTTATCATTAAAGTTCTGTGTCAGTCACTCATGTCCAAAGTAATTTAGCAAGTCAAGAACTAGTGATATGGACACATTATTTACTACTATGGAAGAAATATTCTCATGGGGAACAAGCCTGGGGACAGGAAAGGGTAAGGCGGAATACTGATGCCTTTTATTTGAAAGTTAGGAGAGTGTTTATTGACAGTAAGAGGAAAAATTGATTCCAGCTGGGAAGAGTCCCAAGAGCATTGCCACATGGCCCACTGGTCTGGAACTTTTTATGCATAAGAAGTGCAGGAAGGTATTCAGTTGTCCAGTGGCCACCTATCACAGGTAGCTCCACAGCTTTAAAATGACCAATTGGAGCTCAGGTTCTCAAAACCAGTTCAGCACTCAGAATGTAAAGAAATGTGATTTAAAAAGAACACTGATTATGCTACATAATCAATGAAGGTCTTGGTGGACCTCCAAATCTGAAACGGTGAATTAACTCTACAAATAACATAAAACCAAGCTGTTCCCTTACAAAGATGAATGAATCATGAACAAAAAGGAGAAAGTAAGAATGTTCACAAAAATAGCTTCCAGTTGGGAGAGGTCCCATGAGGGTTGCTCTTATAGCGATACTTTCAAAAGTAAATCTTGTGTTGTTAATGATCAATTTTGATAAGGGTTCTTAACCCTGACTATAAACAAAATATGTCATATTTTTTTCTTTTAAAAAATAACTTTTTATAGTATACAAAATGCCTGAATTAGAAGTTGGGCCATATTCTGGGAGGAGAAAATGAATTTTTCTCCACTAATATCAGACAGGGTTAAAGCATCTTTTATTTTAGGGAGAAATGTATTCTTCATATGAAATAAAGTCAAAACATTAGCTTAACCTTATTTGGATTGCTATTATACAATAAATAAAACGTACCAAGATGATGGAATTTAAGTGCCTGAACAAAGAAATTAGCTTTTCATGGATTTAAAGCCAAAGATGTGAGACTAGTAAGAAATAATGTCAAAAAATTAAACAGAAATTTTCTTTTTAAAAAAATCATCAGTTTGAGAAAAAATAAGCATCTTTATTGCACATATTCTTTACTACTTATACTGCATTTGTTAGACTTAGAAATATCTACAGCAAAACACGTGTAAAATTAAACTTTTCCCCAAATTCTCTCTCTGCAAGTAAAATTAAGACTTTACCAATACAAAGTTCCCAGGCAAATCTATGGTATGGTCGGTCACACATTCTTGCCTTGTTTACAGACTCAGAGAGGTCAAAGAAATAGAACATCATGGACCCTAGTTCACTCTTTATTGTTCAGAATGTATTGTTGGTAGTTGGGGCCAGAGTATGAAATTATGACCCATATAAAATAAGGAGATGAAATGACACTCAACATCATTTCTGGTCCATATGATTATTTCTATTTTTCTAGATGTGCATACTTAAAACTCAAAAGAAAATAAGGAAAGGTCTTTTGTCTCTCAGTGAGATATACAGGGCATTTTCTGTACATGGTATTAATGTCCAATTTTCACAACTCGACAAGGTTGAATCATATTCCTGTTTTTAAAAGAACTTGACACAAAAATGTAATGCCTTGACCAGAGCACAGAGCTAATATGTAACATATAGTTTGCCACCTTCAGTGTCTAACAGGACTTTTAGGCATACAAAGATAATAAGGTGTCATCTTAAGGAATCTTTTAGGAAATATAGAACACTTTAAAATATTTTGATAATCACCACTTTCTGTTACCTGTGAAATAATTCTAACTTCAAGATAAGAAGAACACAATACCTGTGAATAATCTGAATTCATTCCATATGTCAAGCACTGTTTTTAAGACATTGGAAGCTAATAAATTAAGAAATATTTCATTTGTGGTCATTTGTATAGGCCTTCCATAATGGAAAGAGTCATAACAGAATCTAATAGTTACTGAATTTAGTTCAAAGATAATTATAAATTCAAATAAACATAAGTTACATATTTTAACCAGACAAAAATATTATGTATTATTCAATGTGCAGAATATTTCAAGTATTAAGTGAGAAAGTAGAAGTCTTTAGAATACCAAAGAACTACGCTCTTTACATTTTTAGATTAAATACAAGTAACAAGTTATTTTGTGATTAAAAATATAAAATCCTCTTTAAGAGCTATCATCTGCCATAAATTATATTTTGTGTTACAAAATAAGAAAGTTGGCAAATACAAGTCAATATGTATTATATAATGAACAAAAATTACCTCTCTTTCTCAAGTTCTTCTAAATATCCAGTACTTTCTCTGCTTCCATTTACAAATCCTCTTCTTGGAAATGACCCCATAGGAACAGGGCTGCATTCTCCTGAACGACTTGATACAGACCCTTCCCGGCTTCCATAAGAACGGAGGGACATTTTTGACCGTAGTTTAACTCCAGGGAAATTGCTGCTATCTAAATTAAGTTCTAAATGAAACAGACATAAGTTTCTATGAAACAATTACTTTGTTATATAAAATATTTCTGTTATTATTCTATTTTAAAAGAGAAATATGTTCATATTTTAGTTACAAATATATATGAATAAATAAACAATTATTTAGAATCAAAATAGCTAAACTTTTCCTGCAAAGTTAGCTGGAGTCAGGGAGAATAAAGGAGTATGTTAAAGGAAATTAAGAACAAAAATGTCCTTTCTAGATTCTCTCTAGCTAATAATATTCTGGAACCCAAAAGTAGTTTCTCTGCTTATTTCCCATTACTACTTAGCACTTTTCCTGTTTTGACATTGGAATTTCAGGCAACTAGTCAGAAAGACATTTTTAAAGAAATTCTGCTAAAAAGGACTTATAATCCACTTAAAAATTGATAAGACAAGTATTTCTATCTTAGATGGAAAAAAAGGGCATTGAGTTTTAAGAAGAGAAAGAATTAGCAAGGAAGAGATCTTAAAAAATTTATTTAAAGTCAGTTGAATGTTTAACTGAAGAAATGACAAATACTTTCTACCTTTAAGACGCTCTAATAAGTCAATCTGTCCAGAAGAAGCCATAGCTTCATCTTCAATACTTCCTTGTAGCTGTTTAAGTACTTCCTATAAAAAAACAACATAATATATCAACATGATAAAAATCTAAAACATTTCTTGAGACATGACTCTGTTTCTTGACATCCAGATATGCTTGGAGGGGGTTATTTCAGATCACTCTGAAACACATTATAAGCTATAAATCACATGCTATCTATTCCTCATTATGAGTAATATATCCCAATAACAATAAGTGATAATAGTGATTATGGAGAATCTCCATTCAAGATACTACATGGCACACTTAAAAAACATTAATTAGCTCTTAACTTTTAAACAAGGTCAACTATAACCATTTTTCTGATAAATTAACTGAGACTCAGATACTTACTCCCACCTCCCAAAATAGTCATATGTTTGTAATCCACATCTCAAACTTCTGTCACTAGGACCATAAAAAAAAAAATCATTAAAATCTGCTATTTGGCAGCTTAAAATTCAGGTTTTTATAAACCATATTTAAGTATATTACTAGAATCCTGCTTTACATTTATTAGATACTCAAATGACCATAATGCATAATCCTGACTTTTTTTCTTTATTGCCACATTATACATACACAACATGATCACACTCAACATTGAGAATTTGTACCAGGATATGACACAACTTCTCATTTCTTCTCATTCCCCTATCCAACCTAACCCCTTGAAATACATAATGTTTGTTTCTTTTTTTTTTTTTGTCTATCACATTTTTTCTTCCCCTCATTATGCCTCATTTCTCTCTGAATATTTTCTATTTCACAATATCTGTCACACATTCTAGAACTCATTTACATTTTCAGTCTCTCAGACCAGAGAAAAGATATGGTATTTACACATCAGTGACCTATTTATTTCACTTATGAGTACGTCCTTAAGGTATGTACACTTGAGTATAAATGACTCAAACTTACCATTCTTTATGGCAGAGTAATATCCCATTTTATATATAAAAAAACACATCTTCTTTATCTATTCTCGAGTTGATGGGCATGTGGGTTATTTCCATGATTTAGCTATCACATACTGAACCGCTATAAACATAGGTGCACATATATCACTGTGATATGTATCTTGTAATTCTTTCGTGTATATCCCCAAGAGGGGAATATGGGTCAAATGGGAACTCTAATCCTGGTTTTTTGAGCAATCTCCACACTGATCTCCCTGTTGGTTGTACCAGTCTCGAACAAATGCTGGTGAGGCTGTGGAGAAAAAGGAACTCTTTTCCACTGTTGGTGGGAATGTAGACTTGACACCCTTTTAAAAAACTATGTCAATCTTTTTTGATAAACTTTTCAAAGAATGTTGGAAATGTTTACTTTGTCCCAGTTTTTCTGTCCTTATATCCTGTGAACTTTGGATTTTACTGCATATTCATTAACAATAATTTATACGGTATTTATACTTTCTATACACTAAAGCATTCCACTCCAGCTCCCAATATAATCAGTCTTCTGCTTGGTCAATTAGAGTTTTCAAATGTAAGACACTGTATACAACCCTGTAACTATGGGCAGTATTCTCCTTTGTGAAATGCAATCCAACAATGTACAAAAAAGGAAAATTTTAAAACAGTGAGTGAACTCAGGAAAGATAAAAATTCACTAATTTCCTCAGCAGTGTCATTGTAAACATTAAAAGCAGATTATTTATGGTGCCTGGGACCAACAGTAAACAGCCATGTAAACTTCAATAAACCATGTTGTGATCTGAAAGGCTTGAGCCGGTAGATGTGGGGACATGAAGATGATTACTGTTTATGTTCAAAAATCAAATTGAGAAGAATATACTTTTGGTGAATGTGGAGTAGCCCCAAAATATTTACAATAAACTGCAAGTCATTTTATTTTTCACAAAGTCTGAGAATTACTTATAGTTCTCCAGAATCCCAATTCTTCCACTCACTAGTACTACTTATAACCCTTCAATGTCATTCCTACTTAAACTGCAGTCTCTCATTTCATCCAGCTACCTTTAAGTAGGTTATTTCCAATTATGTCTTTAACTCAGCCTTAGTTGCAAACTTGGATCATACTCCCTAATGACTGACAGGTCTAGATGATGTGCACCTCACACCTGCAGGGATTGTCAGAACTCAAAACTGTGCACTGTGTTCTCTGCTTTGTATTCTCTGTTAAATGGCATTAACCTTTTCTTTCAGTTTAAATCCTCAGTGCTCCTCTTCTTCACATCTTCAGGGATCAAATTCTGCTGATGGCTCTAATATCCTCTCTTACAACACATTCTCACCAACATTATTTTCGTCCACTTATTTTTACTGCTGTATAATGCTATTAATCCTACCTAAATTATTCAAATAATTTTTTTAAATATATTTTTTGAGACAGGGTCTTGCTTTGTAGTTCAGGCTGGCCCTGAGCTCAGCCTCCAACTCACATCACAATCCTCCTGCCTCTGCCTCCCGAGTGCTGGGATTACAGGCGTGAGCCACCACGCCCTGCACTGTGGTATGTGGTACTGATTGCTGCTGGGTGTGAGTCTCTACACCCAGTATTGTATGTGGTTACCGGGGATAGAAGCCGGGCCCTTGCCCTTGCAAGACAGGCGCTGGAACCACTGAGCTAAAACTCCCTGGCCCTCAAATAATTTTCTAAATGGTCCAACCTTACACAGAACTGCCAAAACAACCTCTTTAAAGTACAAGTCTTATTTCTCTTTTTCAAAGCCTGCTAGTGTTGGTTCTCAGCCTTCAGCACAGATCAGAATCTCCTGAAGAACTTATTAAACCTTAGACTGATGATTCATTATTTGAGGTGCAGGCTGAAAATCTTTATTTTGATCACATCCTCAAATAACTCTAATGCTGAAAACAGAACAATCATGATATCAACTGTTACTCTACAGAGGCCGAGATTTGAGGAAATTTCTTTTTTTACTTGTTTTGATTGTTAAATAATGTGTACTATAAAAATAATGATTAGAAAAGGTACAAATGTTTAAATACTGCACTAAAAATTCTCAGCATACCATAAGACAGGTAATTTTTCAAAATGAGTAGAACATTTAGTGCTTTAGTGGCTTAACACATGATTTTAAAACACTTTTAAAAAGAAACAAAAAATACAGTAATATTAAAAAGCAAAATCCTGTACAAGCTTGGATGTCCAACAATAATATATCATGAAATACTAAGTAATTATAAAAATCTTTTAATGGCAAAATGATGACAGCATATCATGTAGGAAAAAAAGTACGCTGCAAAATACATCTTATCAAATGCATGTTTGCACAGAATGTACAAAACATCTTTACTATCTTTACTCTTGTGATGCAATATAAATTTTTAAAAAAAGGTGAGCTGGCACTGGTAGTTTTTGCCTAGCATATGCAAGGTCCTGGCTTTAATCCTTAGCCTTGAAAAAAATCCTGTAAGAGTTTAAAGATGGATAAAAATAGGTAATTCTGTGTATTTCCAAATTTCAAAAATAGTGAATATGTACAATTTGTAATAGTTATTTTTTTTTTTAAGGTTTTTTGAGACAGGGTCTCGCTTTGTGGTTCAGGCTGGCCCTGAGCTCAGCCTCAAACTCACATTACAGCAATCCTCCTGCCTCTGCCTCCCGAGTGCTGGGATTACAGGCGTGAGCCACCACACCCGGCACTGGTATGTGGTATTGGTTGCCGCTGGGGTGAGTCTCCACACCCAGTATTGTTATGTGGTTACCGGGGATTGAACCCGGGTCCTTGCGCTTGCAAGACAGGCGCCGGAACCACTGAGCTATATCCCCGGCCCTGTAATAGTTTTTTTTTTTTTTTAGGTTTTTGGAGACAGGGTCTCGCTTTGTGGTTCAGGCTGGCCCTGAGCTCAGCCTCAAACTCACATCACAATCCTCCTGCCTCTGCCTCCCGAGTGCTGGGATTACAGGCGTGAGCCACCACGCCCGGCACTGTGGTATGTGGTACTGGTTGCTGCTGGTTGTGGGTCTCCACACCCAGTATTGTTA
>PVIR01006553.1:0-54501 GCA_004026965.1 Petromus typicus
TAGCATTATTAATCATATTTTCATTTCTATTCCTTTGTCATTGCTGATGTTATTGGTTTAATTCCTTGTCTGCTCTCTGGGAAGTGCTGATGAAGTGCTGGAAGTCTCCTCTTTCCTAGTATGGATCCTTTAGGAGATGGCTACTTCTTGAGTTGTCCTCCTTGAACCTGTAATGGCCTCTAAGTAATCTTAGTTCTGGCACACCATAGGAGGTATTTGAACAAAACAATCATATTATCTTTGTTGACATAATGCAATTGGTATCATCAACAACATGGAACACAGAAGAGGAAATGATAAGCTTTGGTAACTACTACCTTTAACCTCATGAGTTACATCTGTGACCAATACCAAAATTTAGAGCTAATCATAAATGTGTTTCTAACATGTAATTCCTCCACTATAACAGCACTACCCTTTGGGAATAAAAGGTCACTGAGGATTTGGGGAGGAAGAGAGAAAGAAGGAGAAGAGGAGATTATAAAAAGAGAGTTAGAGAATCTATAGAGGTCATGTAGACCTTGGGAACCTTATAGTTGCAGAGGCCAATAGAGACAAAAAGGACAAATATAAGAACAACCACAGGACCACTAGAAACTTTGTTCACCCTCCTATCAGAATACAGAAAGGAGAGAAATGGGGGAGGACAGAAACAATTTTACTTCTAGGTACTGTTTCTGACTGGAGGACAGGGGAGGATGAGAGAACAAGAGGAGAATAGGGGTGCCTAGAAGCAGTAGGCAACAAGAGACTATTTTCCCTTTTCTGTAAATATGAGAGGAGTTGAGAGGAGAAAAAACATAAAATTCAACAGACTCAGCAATAGCAGAATAGAGAAATGAAAAAAGAAAGTTAAGTCAGAAAAAAAGACAGAATAATAATAGTAACAACGACAGTTTTAAAAAAATAAAAGCTAAAAACATGACCAAAAGAGCTTTTCATGATGTGGATCTGTTATCTCCTGTAGATGGTTTGGGCAGTACTACACAGGTCAAAGTTGATTAGATACAGGGGGTGCAATGTCTAGGTTCTGAGTATAATGCTTGAGCTGAGCTCACAGAACTACTGTAGGCTGAACTCTGCCAAGAGTCCAAGATCTTGCTGGTGAGACTGATTCACCCAACTCACTGATGGATGTGGTTAACAGAATTCTCTCACTCTTCTATTGAGGATTTTTTTTTTTTTTTTTTTTTTTTTTGTGATAGACTGGGCAGAGGAACACAATGACAGCCTCTGTGTTCTGGCACTGCTGCTATGTTTACTCAGTGTCTATAGACAAGTAAGTGGTGTCTCTGGCGGCACTTCCCCATGTAACAGTCTTGTCCATTCTGGTCCACAAGGAGATGAAGATGCTGCAGCCTTCTGATCTTATCTTAGTAACAGGAAAGTGGCACTCCTTCATCTTGGTCTCCAAAGAGAATAGTTTTGGGGAAGGTTCTGACCTCTGATGATAATTTGGCCCAGATTTTTGTAGACTTTTTTTTTTACTATTATATTCTTTGCTTCCCATAAAATATTTAGTTTTTAAGGTTTGTGTTCCAATTTATTTAAATTTAATGAAAAATTTTCCAATAAGTTTAACCCAGTACAGTCCCCAGACAAATAAAACATATTTGCAAAGAACTGTTGAAGTCTTGAACAACTCATATATTGTTTCTTACTACCAGCTGTCCCTTTACCCTGGGACCTTCCAATGGGCAAGGGTAATGCTTGAAACACTGTATACCAAGGATGTCTTAGGAATTAAAATGAATTACAGACAGCGTATCCCTGTAAGGTCCAAAATATAGTAAATTAACCATGTGGATTGGCTAGATTAAAACCTCAATAACAAAAGTTGATATTGCTTGGACACACATGATGTGGGGCAGTTTTTATGGTAAGCCCTATTAGAGTCCTACCAAATTTATTCAGTATTCCATCCTTCCACATACATGAAAGGCTTTTCTACTATAAGTCTGCTTGTAAACTTTCTGTAGCTGTTGGAATATGCCTATCCTTTATGCAGGAGGCTACTTTGCTAGTGGTCAATGACCTAGTTGACTCATAGCCTTGATCAACAGGGCTTAGTGGAAAACTAAGGCAGGTTTTCTGGTCCTCTGATGAGACAGCTCCACATGCTCTTTATTTGTTTTCTCACCAGTGGTTCCTAACAGAATTGAGCTCCAGATAACCACAGTAGTAATCTATTTATTAACACACCCTCTGTGGGTTTCCTTCCTTTTTCTATTTCCTTTCTCTATTTCTAGGCCTTGGTGGGATCACTTATGGAATGAATCCCTCTCTCAGAAGCCAGAAGAACACAACTTTCATGACTTCCTAGTTGGAGAGATAATAAATCAATCAAACCCTGGAAAGCAATTTTACAAATATGTGGTGATAGTGATTTTTCTTTCATGCTTAGCTTGTTCCATATATGAATATGGAACAGCTAATATGAAACATTAAAAGAGCACTTAAAATATCAATTTTTGTTTGATCTTTCCTTCCTTCCTTCCTTCCTTCCTTCCTTCCTTCCTTCCTTCTTTTTCCCTTCCTTCCACATTCTTGATATTGAGCCTCTAGAATGAACATATTACATCCTTGAGATGAACTCAGTTCCATCCTCGTTGACCTAGCAAGCTATTTTTTCCACGATGACAAGCTGAGATCACGCTTCATAACGATGGCGGTGAGATTGCCTTGTTAGGAGAAGGGCTAAGGTGGGATCATCTTTAATGACAGTAAAGCACCTCGTAAAACCTGACTCCTCAGTTTTACAGGCATGAGTCTGGGATTGCAGCAGATGTAGACTTACTAAATCAGTCAGTCAAAAATTATATCAGTTGAAGTACACTGTTCCTGGCAGTCCAAAAAACCTGAACATGTAGGTGATTTGGAGGGCATTTTGTTAACTCTTTAATTGGTCATTTCAGTGATAGAGGCAGTAGCTAATTGCCTGTAGGTCACTGTAGTCTTGGAGCTAAGGTAAATGTATATTGTCATATGTCACATTTTCATATAGTTCCTTTGAACAAGTTGGTAAAAATGATTGCTGCATAATTAAAATTAAGACAAGGTGGGGAAAGTGATTCAATTAAAGCCCCGAAGCTATTGCACAAATTATCTGATGTACCAAAAACTAATGAATACTTATAACTAGTTTTTTTCTTTTGCCTCCTTGCTCTTCAATTTTATATGCTTCACAGAACACCAGAAAGTCTTTTCAAGCTCTCTGTAGTTGGATATTGAGTGGGCAACTGATTCCAGGAGCAAGTGCAAGAGAAGCCCGCTCTTTCAGAGCATACACATCCAACTACTTTGTAGATGAGGATTTCAACTGAAACTAACCAGATGACAAATGCAAGAGGTCTCTCCATGGCCCAATATTATTCTGAAAACATCTGCAATATTTCAGTCTGCATGGAGCAAGTATTATATACCAGGGTGAGTGATGACAGTGAAAATAAATGAGACTTGTCATACCTCAAACTTCCCATGTTTTGCATCACTTATTCTACAAATCTTCCAGAGCACCACAGGATGCATTACATTGGAAACAAGGGTGAGAACTTTGGATGTCATGTTTAACAACAGTTCTAATTACTTGTTGTTGACATAACAACTGAATGCATATTTTTGCGTACACAAAATAAAGCAAAAGGACTGTTTAAAAGTATCAAATAGGTTGCAAGTTTGTATTTCCTGTATTCTGAGCAGGAGAAAAGGCTGTTCACATTTCTCCACTCAGGAAAGAAACAGACTTCGTCAAATATGAATAGCTACTTGGAATACGCTCTATGGTTGTCAGGAATTCTGATTCAAAATAAAAATCTTTTGGCAAATGTGTCAGAAAACTAATAACCTCTAACAACCTATAATTACTACCATTTATTAGCACCAAATGGCAGGAATTTTACATATATTAATTCTGATGCTTACCAGTGCCTTGGGAAGTACATGTTACTATTGTCTCATTTTAGAGTTGAGGAAACTGAGCCTTATGAAGGTCCAATAATCTCATCAAGGTTACACATGTATAAATGACGGGGAAGGGGTTCCCACGTGGTCAGTCTTTCATTGTTGCATAAAAACTACATTGAAGTTTATGGCTTAAAGCAAAATGCATTTCATTGTCTCTAAGGATACTGTGGACTAAAAGGGTTGAGCTAAGTGGATCATCAAATCCATGTTTCGTGAGTGTGGAGTGCAATGCTTGGGCTTGTGATTGAGACAGACATCCATGATGCCTCTCTTGGGTGTGTGAAGCCCCAGTGGGAATGGCCCAGAGGCCAAGCTCAGGAGCATGCAGGGATGGCTTGGCTTCTCTTTCTCCCTGTAGTTTTAGGGCTTTCCATTTTCATGGGGCCTTTTTAGCTGGGTAGTTGACTACTTATATAACTCATGACAAATGAGAACCTGTCTGACTTTCATAAGGCTTAGAATTGAAACTGAGTCTTTTACTCTTATTGGCTCTATATCAAGGCTTGTTTTTGCATGAGGAGAGATGTACATATAACTTATTTTTCCTCAAAAGCACTGTGAAATAAATACAGTCACTCATTTGTGTCTTTAGAAAATTGGTTCTGGGATCCCCATTAGATATTAAAATCTGTACATACTGAAGTCTCTTTAATAATGATGCATTATTCCCATACAACTATGAACACCTTCCTATATATTTTAAATTACCTAGAATACCTATAACAATGCAATGTAAAAACTACATAAACCATTGTTATATATTATTGTTTAGGGAAGCATGATAAAAGTAATCCACACACCTTCAGCATAGATGCAATTTTCCCCACATACTTTCAATACATAATTGATTAGATCCATGTGTGCAAATTGGCAGCTACGGAAGATTGGCTACATCATTATTTTTCCATTTTATTAACCAAGAAACTAAGTCACAGGAAGGGACTCATATGTTCAAACTCACACAGCTTATAACTGACAAGGCTAGTGACTACATAATTACATCTACACATTGTATCAATTGTCCTACAATTAAAGGTGAGAGCTAGGTGTGGCTCACACCTGTAATTGCAGCAGGAAGATTGCTATGAGTTCGAGGCTTGCCTGAGCTATATAGTGAGCTAAGGGCCAGTCTGAGCTACAAAACAAAACCCTGTCTGAAAGAGAGAGAGAGAGAGAGAGAGAGAGAGAGAAAGAGAGAAAGAAAGAAAGAAAGAAAGAAAGAAAGAAAGAAAGAAGAAAGAATGAAAGAAAGAAAGGAAGGAAGGAAGCTTGGTGATGTTTCTCCAGCTGGAAATGGTATATGGCCCTTTTGGGTATGAAGATTAAACCAAGATAGTGTTCCATTTTGTAGAGTTTAAACAGAACCAACATTAAAAACGAGAAAACAAAATAGGAATGATAGAGGATAGGCCTAGAAGTCTGAGAGGAGAGGAAAAACTGCCTTTCCAGTTGTCCCAACAATTCCCAGACTAGGGTGTTCTTATCTAAAGGAGGAGTGCTTTCTCATAGTAAGTCAGCTCCAACTTTTTTCTTTTATTTTAGTGCTGGACATAAAAACTTCTCTGTTAAAATGTTTAAAAAGTTGTTCATATTTTCTTTTATCATTTCCTTTTGTGCTTTCCATTTTATGTTTCAGTGAGGTTTTTTTTTTTTTTTTTTTTTTTTTTTTTTTTTTTT
This sequence comes from Petromus typicus, assembly GCA_004026965.1. Taxonomy (NCBI): domain Eukaryota; kingdom Metazoa; phylum Chordata; class Mammalia; order Rodentia; family Petromuridae; genus Petromus; species Petromus typicus. Next base: position 5,641 of record PVIR01006553.1, read on the forward strand.
TTTTTTTTTTTTTTTTTTTTTTTTTTTTTTTTTTTAAATCCAGGGTTACCTCTGTTTTGCAGAGAACATCCAGGAATCTGTCTACATTTGGATCTGGGTAAAGAACCTCTGTGAGAGGAAAACCTGGGACCACTAGGGATGAGCTTGGCAAATCTAGGATGGGAAATGAAAATGTAAGAAAACCTACGAGACTTTCTTTTTTTTCCTCTTGATTCTTTTTCTCGTAGAGACTTTGAAGAAGTCAGGTCCATTTTTTTTTAAGGGGAGGATATTAGAAATAGATAACATAGCAACTAACATAATAACGTGCTTTACATAAATAGACTGTGTATATGGAGACCGGAAGTTGCTAGTTCTGCATTTTGTGACCACTTCTGAAGCAGGAGATAATGAAATGAAGGAAGCACAAAAGGACACAGGAGGAAATGTTTAGGGAAATTTCATCTACCTCATGGTTCTTCTATATCTAGTTGAACTCTAATTTTAGCAGTAAGCAAATGCTTTCTCATATACATAAGAAAAAACCCAACATTTATATCCATTGCACATTTCCTTTTGAACATTAAAAAGTCAGTGAAGGTGATGCATAATCTGAGATTTGAGAGTATTCTTGGAGATGATCTCAGAGAGAGAAGGGGGGCAATCTGAGGCTTAACTGGCAAGCTGAGGGCAAAGTCCTTTGTCTATTCAGGTAGAAGCAGCCAGCAAAATAAGATAAATACAAAAAGCAGACTTATTAAGAATGCTGTGGCAAGTGTTGGTTGTCTTTCTCAGCTTTTTCTGACCAGAGTTGAAAGCTGCTATAAGCTAACTTGGAAGCACATGATTATTTAATAACATCAGAGAGAATCCCTAGCAAACCTCACACAAGATTTGACATTTTTACTATAGTAGGAAACAAAATGGGCACTCACATCACCTTCCATCACAACTAGTGCTTTACATGACAAAATATTTGTGGGAAGTTATGTAAGCTGAGGGTAGAGATGTACATAAAATTTTGGAATATTGAAATTATGGTACAAGAAAACTTTATACTTAACAATCATCATTTTAGTGTCAGGATGGCCAAGTGGTCTAAGGTGCCAGGCTCAAGAATCATCATTTTATACTATTAAAAGTGTTATATGATTATCTTTGAACAGTTTATTGGTTATAAAAGATGTCAACAGTATTGGAAATCATAGATCTCTTTATTTTAAAAACTACTGAAACTTTTTCCAAAAGTAAATGCTGTGGAAATTTACTTCAGTCAACACTATTATATTAAACGATGCTGTGGTCAAAAACAAGTTTTAGAGTCAGACACCTAAGCCTTGCAAAATCCATGAATACTTTTCAGAGTTTTTGTAGGTATTCTTTCATGCTCTTTTCTCAAAAACCAAAAAAATCAAAAACCAAATCATCTGTTTGAAAAACAAAATTTACTTCTTTTTATTCTTGATGGTGACAATAGGAAAACAAGTTACCTTCTTTAGACATCTTTTTGAAATGAGTCTTTCCAAAATACTAAGATATACCCTCAAAATATTAAATGCATATAAATAACATATAATTTAATTTTTCCTCACAGCTTTTGCTCTAAAGCTAAAGTGGTGGAAAAGGCTTAAGAGTTACTTTGATCAGGAAAGTCCAAATCTTTTGATTTGTTGGGTAAAAGTCTCTGGAGAATGTATTCCAACATATCAAATATAGAGACAAATAAAAAAAAAAACTAATGTTTTATTGTTGTTCCACTTTCCTTAAGTGTCTAAAATTCAGACATGGGAACCTCCATGAGTTTGATGCTTACTCACTGAGATGTTGGTGGGAAATGGGGAAAGAGACAAGGGTTGCAGTAGTTGAACACTGACAGCTACAATTTTCCCAGGGATCATCAAGTACTTTTTAAACCAAGAAACCAAATCACCTAAGTTATAATAGAAACTTGTACAGCAGTTGAAAGATATTCAATGAATTTAATTAAATGGGAAAGTGTACATGACCCCAGAACTATATCATGTGCTCTTGCACAAAAGAGAGTAAAAATTTTTCTACTTGTGGAAGTAAAACAGAAAAGCATGAGAATTAAATAATAGAAAACTTTAAAATTAATAAATGACATAGAAGTCATATATTTACTAACCCTAAAAGAAGACAAGAACAATAAAAAGAGAAGACATTCATTTTAAGTATTGTTTGTCCTACAGGATAGGAAGAGAAAGGGTAATAACCCTCAAAATGCAGGTGGCCCTTCTCATCCTGAATATTTGTCCAAGTGACCAACCCCCTTCTGCTCCTCCTCCTCCTCCTTTATCCAGGAGAAGCGTATGTAGGTTATTTGGTCTTCGTTCTTAGTTCTTTGGTACTTTTAAGAGAGTTCTGGACCAAATCCAGAGTCCCTGAAGTCTTAATAGATACCTGATGTTTGTGGTTAAAACTTAGGATTTCCATAGCTATTGTGAAAATTCTGATGGGATAATAATGGTGAGGGAGGGGCTGCCCTTTGAGAGTGCATTTCTGAAAGGGGAAATTCAGGTTCAGAGAGTGCACATCGGACAAAACTTCCTGGTGGTCATAATAATGAAGTAGCTGAGTACAGAGGACTCCTTTGGCTCTTCCATATCTCAGGCACTAAGAGCTACAAAGTTCTCAGGGATCATCGGGTGCTCTTTGGACCAGGTTACTTTTCAGTATGAAGAATCTTTGCCTAAAATTAGAGCTGATGCGCTGCTCTTGGGGCCATGCTTCTTAGCCATTCAGTTTGAAATCCCTTACAATGTTACACTTCAGCAGTGCCACTTGCTTCTTCTTGATTAAGTTTGTAGATCATCCTTCACTGAATTCTGACAATTTGAGGTGGAGAGAGGTTGAGAGCTTTGGAGTTATCTGGCTTCTTCAACTTCCAAGCTATTGGATCACTCCTAAACCTGGAAAATTATTATTCTCAATCATGTGCCTTTATAATTCAATTCTTCTGAAACTAAGTTTTCCATTTTTATAGTTAGAGAGGAAGAAAAAAAAAAGGTACCTTCAGGGAAATAACAACTTATCATGGTTTCAGAAAGAAATCAGTCCTGATCAGTTCAATATTATGTCAATTTCCTCATTTAGGCAGTACATCTTCATTATATCTTATGTTTTATGGAAGAGATTATATAAATTATTCACCAAAGGTTTAATATTGTCTTTGAATCCATTCTATAGTACCTGAATATTCATACACAGAATTTTTATATTTTTTAATAAGTCAAGACATTACCAAAGTGTGTTAAATGTTGAGTCTAGTTTTCCAATTCTCTTAAGCAGTTTTTAGGTTGAATACCATAAGCCTAGATTTTAAAGTTTTCTGATTCCGAACCTTTATCAATAGAGTTAGATCAGAAAAGTCTTTGAACTAATTTTACTTTGTCATTTCTTTGGAAGGAGGTGAAAAAACTGATAGCAAAGAATTTTCTTGTTAGTCTAATAACATGATTTCAAAATTTGAGTTTTGGGTGACTTGCATAACCCTTGGTTTTATTGAAAGTCATGAACTCTTTGGGGTCATGGAGCATAGAGGGAGTAATATTACCTTACCAATATTATGCTCTACTGCAAAAAAATGGAAAGTGAATTCATAAATAATTTTAGACATAAAAAATATTATCCAGAAAATAATGGAATCAAGAGGGAGGGATGGAAGGCAGTGGTACAGGACACGTCCTGTACATATTATTGGAGATGTCTGATAGGTGAAATATACAGAAGACCATTTCAGCAAAGGGAAACAGAGCTGAAATAGATCATACTGAACACTGGTCCAAGTGGTTCTTTTAGTGAAGGAGCCTGAAATAGACATTTGAGATAAAGTTGTCAAGAAAGGGATTCTCAAGAAGTGGTGCTGACCTGAAATATGAAAAATAAAGGGTGAGCTTTGCTAGGTGAGACAGGTTTGCTAGCATCACTGAATGACTCACCTGCATCCATCCCCAGTACTCTTCTTTCTTTCTTCCTCTAACTGCAGAAAGGAAGAGTTAAATCTGAATTTCTCGCACCCTTCTTACTTCAAAGATGGCATTTAATTCACTTTTGTCCTATGTGACAAAAAGGTTTTCAGAGATTTATAATAATTGTTTTGTATTCTTATTTTAAAAAGAAAAGAAAAATAAATAAATGAAGTATAGGCTGAGACTGTTCACTCCCCTAACTCTTTTAATTTACTCACTCAAAATATTAATCAAAGGTTCACAATGTAATAAGAACTTTCTCATCACTGGAGATAACAAAGGTAAGCAGATTTGTTCTGGTAGTGGGAGATTAAAGTAAAAAGAAAGAAATACACATGCACAAAAGCTAAGTGAATATTAAATGCCATGAAAGTTGAGGGGATAGAAATAAAGATAGGATACTGTTTTATTATTTTATGCAGGCAGTTAGAGAAACCATGAAATGAGACATAATTTGAAAAAAAAAGACCTATGAAAGTGAAAGATAGAGATGTGGATACCTGGGGAAGAAGCATTCTATTGAAGGGATTAGCGCATGCAAAGATTCAGATGTAGCAATTCATCTTTTCTACTGTGAGAAGTATGGAAGAATTTTTGAGGAATCATATTGATGGTTCTAATCCAATTTTAGAAAGCTTACCGAGAGGAAATACATGTACTAAAATAGTCCCAACAGAAAGGAAGCAAACTTGGAAGGAAAAGATGATGACTTAGGGTTTGGACACATGGAGCTGAAGTTGTCCATGGGGACATCCAGGTATTATACTCACTATCTAGTTGGATATGTAAGGCTGGAGCTCCAAAAGTAATGTTGGCAAAGCTTACAGATTTTGTAATCCTTAAAATATAGGTGGAAGTTGAAACCATATGATAGGCAAGATTGCTTTGGGAAAATATAAAAATGTAAGGACAAGAAAGCTAAATCTGAACATTTTGTGATATTAAATATGTCTGTCTCACCCTAAACCAAACAAGATGGCAAATTCAGAAAGAACATAGTTGGTGTCTCCTCACGTGCGCATCTCCAGAGACAGACACAGCCTCTTATAACACCATAAGGTTCATGCCAGATAAGTTGTTGCTTTTTGAACATTAAAATATAGCTTTTCTTTGAAGTAGGACTTCAAATTATTTTGTTGTAAGATGGGAGGAAACAAAAATTGCTTTTCTGTTGTCCTAGATGTAGGTCATTATCAATGTGCAGAATATAAAAGCCATGGAAGCCACAGAGATGCTTCCATGAAAGTCAAATCATAAAAAGTGTATTTACTATGCTCTTGTTCTAATCATTGTCCCTCTGTGATCTCCCAGGCCAGAAAAGTTTCAGATGCTACTTTTATTTTCAAGTCTTGTAGTTTTGGATAAGAGCACTGGGAAGGGACAAGTTTATCCCTCACTAGATTTGAGTAGAGGTTGAGCTAAATAGATTAAGGTCAAGCTAAATCTATGTGCAATCCTGGAGTTCGTCTCTACCCTTTCTCTTTGTAGATAAGAGATATAAAAATTTTCATTTTAGACAATAGAAAATATACCATTCAAGTACATGGAAGAAATTATAATGAAGTTGGCTAAAATAGTTCCTGTATTAATCAGACTAGTCCACAATTTCAGTTGCTTAACACATCCAAAGAATACAAGTATATTTTAAAAAATGTGGTTCCAAGCAGCCTTCATGTGGGAACAGAACAATACAAACTGATTTGCTTGTGTGACTTTGCTGTCTTAACTTAGTGCTTTAATGTCATGGTCAATAAGGCCAAGAAGAGAAAATATAAAATCTTTTACTTTATTTCTATCTGCTTTAGCTTGGAATTGACTCACATGTCATAATATTCTGTTGTTGAAATGAAGGGACAGAAAAACTATGTTCATGAGCCTGAGCAATGTCTGTCTTTGGTCAGCAAAAAGGATCACAGAACTTCAGGGTTAACTGGATGAGTAAGGAAAAACAAACAAACAACATTGAGGGATTCAATTATTTGATCAAGGTGATAGAACTGTTTAGAACTAAAATAAAGTACCAAGCTTTCTGGGAAGATGGTGAAATGGTAAGCAGCAACAAATAAGCCTTTCCAAAAATTCAAATCATGACACTGGAAACTAACAACTTGGGGAAGAAAAGAAGGAGGTAGGTGGGGCCAGGAAAGATTTGAAGGGAAAATTAGATCCCAGAAAGTGAGGAAACACCACCACACACAAGAAAACGAAAGAGAAAACTGTACCTTTTCCCTGGCTCCTGACTCATTGCATGAGGGAGGAGAATCTACAGAGACACAGTAAGGGCAGTTGATTAGAGGTCTGCAGAAAGAAACACACCAGTAGAATTGAGCAGTGGATGTTGGGTGCTACAATAGCTGGTGAGTGACTGCAGTTCAAGTAATTGCTATGTTCCCTGGAGAGGTGCTTTGCTGGATGCCATTGTAGGGAGGGGACAAATGTATCCAGAACTCAGGTCAGCCATGTGTTGGCTTCATCTCAGGGTTCCCAGTGTTGAAATCCTACAGTGACTAGGTGAAGAACAATTTCAGGTCAGGCCGGCAAGAAACATTCAGAGTCTTGTTGGTTGAATAACTGACCCAACAACCAGAGGCCAGGATCAGCCTTAAATTCTGTGGATTTGAAAATACCACAATCAGAACCTCACTCATCCTACAGGAGGCCTGGTGAGATCATTCAGCATGGATTAGGTTTCTGATAGTGTGACAGCTGAGTCACACCTTGAATTGGACAGTATCTCAAGACTATAGACCTCAGAAGATCACCATAAACTTGAAATCACAGAGAAATTTTCTGTCCATTTGAATTTTTTTCTTGATTGCTTTTGTTTTTCTAGGAGTGAGAATGTTGTTTTAGTTTTTCTTTATTTTGTTCTTGTTTTTATTTTTCCTTCTTTCTTTCCCTCCTGTTTTTTTCACCAGTTTTCTGAAGCCTGAGTTACCTTCCTTTGTCGTCAGTCTTGCTTCTAACCTCTTTCTTTTCTTTCTCTATTTTTTCCTCTTATCCCTTTTAAAATAAATCCCCAGGGGTAAAAATCACATTATAGAGTAGATATTTACTATACATAATTTTCTGATTTGTTTTAGAATTTGTTATATTACTATAAATTTTGTATGTGTATTTAAAGGTGGAAAATTAACAATTACCACAATTTGTAATTTTCTAGACTATACTTGGTGCTATTATTATTACTGATTGTCCTACTTTAGCCAAGGTGATATAGTTGTGATCTGTTTTTTTCTCTGTTTATCAATACTAAGATTATCTGAGCATCATATAAAGAAGCACATGCTAGACCAAAGAGGCAATTATCTTTAATATTTAATAAACTGAAGAAGCAGAATCTCTGGACAGACCAAAAAGCCAAATGCCAGCTATCCCTAGAAAGTACCTCTGAAAAGTAGTCCTTCCCTAAAGAATTTGTTATACTAGTAATAAAGCTATTTACCATAATCAATTTGGAATTTAGAAAACATGGTAACAAAATGCAATCCCAGACCTCCAGCTTGATCAAAGCAAATCCATACAGCACTGTGGTGGAAGAAATCAAAAGCCACCCAGCTGAACTTTCTGAAGTAGTACTAGTGAAAGTAGAAAAGTAGATGAATGAGTGTCTAGAAAAAAAATAAGTGAGAAATAATTACACAGATAAGTAGAGATGATGACCCTAATAAAGGATGTGGTTAGTGAATCTAGCAAAGATACAGATAAAAAATAAAGAAGCATAGAAAAGAATTAGATCAAAGGAAATTATTGACTTGAAATTCAGTAGTTAATGAGATACAGTCATACCAGGGAGGTTCAGGTACATTTTTCTTTTAAAATTGTTATTAAAGTATAGCATGTTCACAGAGAAATAAGTAAGTCATATATAAAAAATGATTAATTTTCACAAAATGTACAGTAGAAATGGAATGTTTTAAGCATTTCAGAAACACTCCTTTATTCCTTTCTCTGCCATCACTTTCCCACTCCTTGAAATAGATTCTATTAATTTCTGAGTCTAATACTAATTTTGCTAAATTTGAATTTTATGTGTAAAGAATAATATGACATAAACTTTTTGTTCTAGGGTCATTCCCTTAACGTTTACTTTGTGAAATGCTATAGAATGACCACAATTCAATTTTCTATTTTACTTTGAAAGGAAAATAGGTTATTTCCAGACTGAAACTATTAAGAATGACACTGGTATAAACATTCTTGAAGTTTCTTTTGATAAATGTATGCATTTGTCCCTATTAATAGGGACAGGTCCATTCAAACTCTTAAGTGACACTTAACCTACTGAGTAGCAAGTAGAAAGTTTCAGGAAACCATCACTTCCTCCTTTTAAAAGAAGATTAAATTAAAAATCATAGCTTTTAAAAAGTGATAGAGCAGAGAATGTGAATAAACTTACATAAATTCCAGAAAGTAGAAAATATGACAATAAGAAAAGTATATGTAAAAAAAGATTCATGAAATTATTCATTTTAAAGATTATATTGTTTTGAAGTGAATATTTTATTTGAATTTAAACTTTCTAAATAATGGATTTATGTTGTAAACTCTAAAGCAACCATTAAACATAAAATGTCAATAGATATATAGTATATCCAGTGAAAAGTTAAAATAAAACATTAGATAAACAAATTTGCAGAGTCATAGAGGAAATTCAACTGAGGATAAAGTTCATATAAAACAGAATACAAATTGCCTGCACTTAGGGATTGTATTTGATGTGACTGGTGCCCAGTATCATGTATTTCAGAATACCTTTAATGCCTAGTGTCAAGTATGTAAAGCAAAGACCGACAAATCTAAATAGCAGATAAATATGCTATTATATTGGATATTTTAATAATTTTTGAGCAATTTATAAAACAATAAATGAAATTAGTTCTGGAAATGTAAATATTTTATTTAATTTTTTTCATAGAATACTGTACAGAATATTAGCAAATTAATACAACCTTTTTTCATGCATATGCAATATTCACTAATTTAGAATTTAGTTTGGACCAGAAAACAAAATATAAACCAATAAATGTTAAATGATAAACATCAACCAGAGAATATTCTTTGAATAGTACTACTAAATTCAAAACAAATAGTAATAAGATATCTATAAAACTTCCAGTATTTGAAAATTAAGAAATACATTTTTAGATCATCCACTGCCTAAATAACCAATTAAGTCAGAAAATGTTTAAAAATGAGATGAAAATAAAAACACAATTTGGTACGTGAGATTTTAATGATTGGAGATCAATACATAAAAGAAATTTTAAATTTAAAATCCTTCACGCTGATTCAAAAAGTAATAATTTAAATTCCCATGTTCAGAATGTAGGAAGGAAAATCTAAACCACAGTAAAAATCATTTTTGATGGTACCATAAATTGGTAAAAAGACCAAAATATTGTTTGACAGTTTTTTCAAGTTAAATAAACATGTTGTCTATGGCCCACCAAATTCAACTCCAGGTATTTATCTAAGAAGAATGTGTTCACAAAAAGACTATAAGACTATACAACCACATCTTTTGTACCTACCAAATACTGAACAACTCACTCCACCAACAGACTGTATTGTGCATATACAACAAAGGGATGAGTTTCTAGAATATTATACTGAATAAAGAAGCTAGATATAGAATTATACGTAATATATTGCAGAAGAATTAGAAGTAGGTAGTACTAACAAAGGTGAAAGAAATAAGAAAGTCCTTGTAAATATCATATCTTTTCTTTGGTATGAGAATATGAAGTTGTAAATGAGTTGTAGCATGTATAGTTGATATTGCAAAGTGGAAAATATTTAAAGTAAAGAGTGTAAGGAAAAATAATGAGGGGAAAATGAGTGATAATAATAAAGAAAAAAGGAAAACAAAGATTGTGTATATGGGGGTCCGGAGGACGCAGGGTGGGGGGAAAAGGGAAAAAATGAGAATCAAGTCATGTCATATTCTGGTACAAACTCTTAATGTTGAATGTGATTATCATGTATATTCATAATGTACCAATAAAGATAATATTAAAAAAAATAAGAAAGTCCTCTTAAGGAACAGGAAAACTTGATTAGAAAGAGAGAAAAGGTTCCATATATATTTCTATAGTTCACTTTGATAGCTTTATGGATTGAATTTGTGAAATTCTTAGAATTAAATCTTTATATTAATATGTATAAAATAAAAAGCAAAGTTTAAACACACACATCCATTTAAAGAAATTTCATCAGCATGAATAAGGGAAAGTTAACTTATGTCTACAATTACTACACAAAATTTTCCTGCTAAAAAATGTCCATTGGGAGGTATCCTATTTGGATCTTTATACCCATTAATCTGAAATGTAAATATTTTCTTATTTCTCTTCTTTAGTGCCTGAAAGATCTACTTAGTACTATAAACATATGAGTGGAAAGCTGTTAAGAGACAGAAACAACCTTAATAGAAAAAAATGCAAGAAAACGCAGAAGTTTTTTTCCCCCTATTTCCCTTAAAAATGTCCAAACAGATTTTCTCTTTCAATTTGTGAAAAGAAGGAAGTCGCTTTTTAGCTGAATCTTATTAAGGCACCAGAGCACTGTAGAGCCAGATGAGAAGGCTGTGAATCAAAGGGTTCATGACACCTGTGCAGACAACCCTCTCTCCAGGGCTCCGTGTGGAAAGTGAAAGGTGGTGCAGACCCGCCCCCACATTGTACCCCATTGCCCAGCCTTGCTCTTCCAGCCTCCAGTCCCACCCACAGCAGCTCAGATGTACCTCAGAACAAGGTGAAGAACATGACTTTTAGGAGAGTCCGTCCATCTCCATTCACAACCTCTAACTGAAACTAAAACATCTTTTTAACTCGAATAGGAGTTTCATAGACTCAAAAGCCTATTCACTTCAGCCAGCTGGTGGAGTATCTTCCCTTTGTTTATATTCAAGATAAAAAGGTAGTAACTATTTTGCACTTGAGTTTGCTCTAGCTTTCACGTTTCTTTGTTCTACAAATATAACTGAGCACCTCCTTTGAACTAGCCACTGAACGAGCGGTTGTATTTTCTCTGAAGGACGAACTGGAGACATGGAGAAGAGACAGTGTTTGGAGCATCTGGAGGGCCTGTTTCAGAGGTGGTGGGGGCTACAGGCTAAATCCCATAGGATAACAGGGTATTGAGGGATGTCTTTAATTCAATTAAAATTTTGGCAGGGAATCTATGTTGCAATAGCCTTTGAGATTATATTATGAAATTGAACCAAACACGCAGTCTTACACATTGCACTGGTCCCAGATGTTAACCCCTGAATAGATAACTTCACTGCAAAGCATATCTGAGGCTTGGCATAACAGATTATACTTTGGGAGCTTTGTTGTTTTTCTTGGACTTGATGGAGGCCCACCACTTTTCAGACTGAGTGAAATGATCATTGTACTAGAGGCAGATGTTACACATCAGATGGTTTTTATACAAGATTCCAACAGTGTCCTGAACTTCATGTTCAGTGAAAATTCAGGTATTCATAGAAGTGTTTCCAGGGATGGAGATGATTCTTTTTTTGTTTGTTTGTTTTAATATGCTCTAATAATCTATAGGGAAAAATGACTAGAGGAATAACTCATTTTAGGATCAAAACATTGAGTATTTAGAGAAGGACAACCACACTTGAGCTTCTCTGATGCATAACTGATGGGGAAAGAAATTACCTGTGGGAAAGAAATCAGAATTTTTCAACTTGGAAAGAAAGAAAAAGCTAGTTAAAGAAAAAAAAATTCATTTCATTCCAGGGTTGTGCCAAGTCATATGGACTTTTTAAAATCTTTGAACCCAAATTCCTGGGAACTTTGTTACAATTCTGGATGGTGGCAGTGTGGCTGTCAATATCCAGTCAAATAATCATATCTAAAGGAATCTGAGGACTCCATCACTTCTCTTTGAGATCTGCTAACAAAATGTGGTTGAGGAGAGTATACTTCTCCTCACTTCACTGTGGTGCCTCTTTAATCAGGAAGCTGGACTACTTTAAAATGAATGAGTTTCCTCCGAGCCCAACTAAATATCTAAGTTCTGAGTCTATCCTGTGTATTGGTGAGGATTAATGTCACTAAAGCAATCTCTAAAAACATTAGTGGGATCCCCTGGAATAACAGATGACAAACACACCCAAAGATGAGCTGGAAAGTGCCTCCTAAGAAACAGCATTCATGGGAAGCCTTCAGTGCTCCTGGGCTCAAAGAGTTGGAGTTGGGCTCCAAAAATGTCATGGGTTTGTCACTATAGCTGATACTGGCATAGTCTGAGATATGATAGCTATACTTCCAGCCAGAGACCCCACAGCCAACTTGCCGCTTAACTTTTACACACTTGTTGCTTTTCCCAGTTTGCCCATTCTCAAGCAGCAGCATCTGCCAACTCAAGGTATTTAGAACCTCTTTGTGCCTTTTTGTAGCCATTTCTTCATACTTGTAAAATGAGAGATGTCATTTCATGTACTTCACATTTGCTGTTATTGTCTTAATTTTAATTTTTAATTTTATATGAGGAGAGAGAGAGGCAGAGGGAAAGAAGGAGGAAGGGAGGAAGGAAGAGAATGGGAGAGGGGTAAGGAGAGGGACAAGAAGAGGGAGAGGGAGAGAGAGAATCAATAAAGAAAGTTTTCAAGGGCTGTGGTGTAGCTTGGAGGTTCCATGGTCTACCTGGCAAACACAAGGTCCTGAGTTTGATTCCAGCACAAAAAACAAAGTTTTTTAAATCAGAAGATTATTAGGATTAATAAAAGAAATAAATTTTATGCAAGATATACTATGTAAAATTTTTCACTATTCACTGGCATGGTGCACACCTGCAATTCCAGCACTTAGAAAGCTGAGGTGGAAGGCTTGCTAAAAGTTCAAGGCCAGCCTGAGCTACTAGTGAGTTCAAGGCTAGTTTGAATTACATGGAGAGACCTGGTCTCAAAAATTTTTCACTATTCAAATTTTTTTTTTAGGGTTTTTTTGAGACAGGGTCTCGCTTTGTAGTTCAGGCTGGCCCTGAGCTCAACCTCAAACTCACATCACAGCAATCCTCCTGCTTCTGCCTCCCGAGTGCTGGGATTACAGGCGTGAGCCACCACGCCTGGCACTGTGGTATGTGGTACTGGTTGCTGCTGGGCATGAGTCTCCATACCCAGTATTGTATATGGTTACCAGGGATCGAACCCAGGTCCTTGCACTTGCAAGACAGGCGCTGGAACCACTGAGCTAAATCCCCAGCCCACTATTCAATTATTTGTAGAAAGAGTTTTATTGGTACAGTTATAGACTAGATTATGTTTGCCCAAAATTCATGTATTAAAACTTTAACTCCACCAGTACCTACTAATGTAACCATATTTGGAAGTAAGAACTTTAAAGTAGTCATAGGTCCTGTGAATAGGCCTACTTTATATAATTATTTGGTAGAGACAAGGTCTCTGAGGAAATTATCTATTTAAATGAGTCCAAAAGGCCCTAATCTCTTGTAAGAAGAGAAAGGGACCTTGAGATATATCGTTACAGAGAAAAGGCCACATGAAGTCACAGAGAGGTTCACTCCATGGTAGAATTCTATAGGACTAATTTCCTTCTTTACAAATGTCTGACTTTTTGTACAGTAATATTCAATGAACAAATGTTGTACTTGTAATTATTTTCTAAAAATCGCTAAAATGTAACCAAAAACCAAGCCAAAGCAAACTTACAAAAATCTTTACTTGTCACATCTTTGCCAAGAGAGCTAATTTTACATGTCTACATCTTGAAGTACATATCTGAGTATAAATGTTTTAGTGGTATAAAAATAATCTTTAAAAATTTTAAGGACTAGAACATGATTTTTTCATAGTTTGAATGATCCTCACCTACATTATTTTTATTTTTACCTAAGAGGAAAAAAATGTTTAGTCACTGTAATTAAATCAAAAAACAAAGTTAAAGAGGATGAAAAGAGGGAGAATAGAGGAAAAGCTTTACAGAGAGGTTCAGAGAAATTAAACTTACAGAAAATCTGCATTTTAATCCTCCTATTTGGACAATATAGAATATTCTTTAAAGCACTAATACTTCTCAGTACTTACCACACTTAGGTTCAGTGAAATATTGGCCCTATATTTGGCAAATTACTTCACCTCCCTCAATAACTTTCTAAAATAAAACAAACTTTGCTGTTTTAAATTGCAAAAAACATTAAGACACTTCAGCAGGACCAAGGCCATGTTCCTTGATAGATTCTCTTTCTTGTAGAGTAGCATCAAAAGATGGAGAAACTGAGGCACTGTAATTTCTGGGGGTGGGAGAGCCTCCTGGGGGGCTGACACTTCAGATGGGTGTTGACGAATGGACAGTGCTTAGATAAAGGGAGATGGGAACAAGATCACTCCTGATGCGGGTCAACAGCACACAGGTAAGAAAATCTGGGACATGACAGGAAAATTGGTGTTTTTATTTGCAGGAGCAGAAATACATAATGGGATTAGTTGGCAATTAATTTGGACTGATTCGTGTGCCATTTTACCCATTACTTCAGAGAGCCTTTCATATTATCATGATTTTGTTTCCACTTGGCCATAAAATAATGCCCCAGCTTTCTGACTAGACTGTAGGTACTGCATTCTGTAGAGTGTAAGTTGATACTTAGAAATTTACAAATGATCACCTGATATCTTGGATTTATTGAAAGTAGTTACTATTGTTTGTATTAATAATATTATACCATAGCATCTGGATGCGAAATGCCAGGATGACACTGTAAAACAATACCCAAATATATTTATGTCATCTTTCATCCAAGAATCTCAAAGTGCTTTACAAACATTCATTAATTAAGGCTCAAAATTAATTAGCATGTATTAATTTTTCATTGTATAGAATAGACTTTGCAGCTTCATTGATTTTTACGTGCTAATAAGCTTTGCCCGAGTCGCTTCCTTTTTTTTTTTATCCTCTATGTGTAAGTGGATAGAAAAAGAAGGAGGAAAAGACTATGGCATGTAAGAGAGTGGGGTTGGGTTTGAATTGAGACAGCTCAGCTGTCTGTGTTTTTAAAAACCAGCCCTGTCCGAGCAAGGGCTGACTGGGTGGGTTCTAACCTTCTCTGCGTGACACAAGAGAGCTGAACTAGGAGCTGGATTTGCACTCTCCCGTGGGTGTTTTCCCTTTCTTTCTGGCATGCCAGGTTTTTAACATTGTGCTATTGCCTCGACCTAGATTCATATGGAAATAGTGATGCTGATGTCTGGACAAGGCATGGGCAGTTTATGATTTCGTGTGGTTTAAGTGCCTATAAAAAATGACCCAGGGGTCTGAAAGAAGAAAAATGCTGACAAATCAGATCTTTGCATACTTGAGGATGGTTTGAATAAATACACCCAAGGATTGGAAAATGTTTTTCCAGTAAAAAAGAAGTAAGGAAAAAAAGAGTATCATCTTTATGAAGCAGAAATTGAAATGCTCATCTTGAAGAACTGTGCAATTTCTTCTTTTCTTTTAAGCATATGCACTAACTTCTAGTAGCAGATCAGGATTTGAAGTTTGTTTGTATTTACAACTGGCAGTTTTAAAGATTCCTTATGAAATGTGTTGCTGTTTTGAAAGAGAAGGCAGAGGCCCAGCTGATGTGTCCTGGCCGGGCAACCATAGACTCCCATGTGTGTTCTGTTAGGAAGTCCTGACCCTGTGGCAGGCGCAGACTGGCTGGTATTGCTTACACATGTGTCTGCGAACTGAGCGGGGCCTTGGCTTACAAATGCTTCCTCCTCTCAGGGTCAGACCCAGGCCAGCGCACGTTTAGCCCCCTGGATCTGATGGACTCCACATGGCTCCCTTTCTCCATTCCTTCACCCTCATATGGCTCAGCTGTCGAGGGTTGGCTTATTCCTTCCCATTCTCTTAGCTTTTCAGTCCTCCTGTAGAGAGGGCCAGCAGCACATTTTCTGACATTCTCATTCCTTTTGGGGGCATTTTTCCTAGAAGGATCATTCCATGGAATACAAAAGAAACAGTTTCAGGGATCTGCGTGTGTGTGCATGCGCGCGTGCATGCGTCTGGGAGTTGCCATCCGAGTACCGCATAGACTTAAGTCCTCCTTTGACTATGGTGACTTTAAAGGCAGGTTTGAAAGAGATTGGTATGAAACTGAGCTTTCCTTAGGGGAGCTAAAGAAACTTTTCCCTTTGAAAAAAAGGCTAACCTATTTTATTCGGACTAGAGCTTTGTCTGATGTCATTTCCATCTATCAAGCTCCCTTCTTAGATCAAGAATTTTGGGCATCTGGGCTCTATCTAACTGCATTTATTTGTGGTATCTTCACATAGAGGACTTCTCATTCTTCTTCTGCTGCACAAATCCCAATCATCCTTCAAATTCCATCCCTCATCCTCCACCCTTATTGCAGTTCACTTGTCTACCCAGCCCTCGGCTCTTAGTAGCCTCTGAACTCATGCAGCATTATTGTCTGGACCATTTGGTGATTAATCACATACAGCACTGTCTTGTGACACCTTCTATATGATATCATTATTAAATTCAAGCAATTTAACTTTTCAAGTACCAAACAGTTTCTAATATCTTCTGCAGTGGGGACCCAGTGTATTTTTAAAAAGCCTTCCTCTGTGCACATCAAGAGTCTGGGGTAAACAGTCTCAGTGGTTATTTTTTGATTAACTCAAAATACGAGGGCAAGAGGAGTCAATTATTTCAATCACTTCTTTATAAAAAAAGGACAATCTCTGCTGAGTTATCTAGCATGCATATATGTAAATCCATACCTTTTCTATTTAATGGAGGTTTTTAAGGATAATTAAGTTACACAAATGTGTAAATATATCATTTCTTTAGTATGAAGAACTGAAGGTATAAGTGAGTTCCAAGATGCATGATAGGTATTGTGAAATAATAAGAAAATATTCAAAGGGAAAAGGGACAGGAGTAAGTAAAGAAGGGAAAGAAAAATTGTGCTGATAAAAAAAGAAAATAAAGCTTATATATATAGGGGTGGGACTTTGGGGGGCAGGGGAATGGGAAAAATGATAATTAAGTCATGTCACACAGTTGTACCAATTCTCAATGTCGATTGTGATAATAACATGTATGTAAAAAGTATCATAAGATCAATTAAAAATAAGTTAATCAGGAGGGAAGAGAAATTGGTCAACATATTCTGGATTTTGGAGCATTTCTAGAAAAGTAAAGGTAGCTCGGCTCCTGGGGTATTTTATGCAGAAACTGAATAGTCCTCAGAAAGCAATGCTCTCCTCCGCCCCCATTCAATGTTCCTTTCTGTTTTTCTCTGACTGTCTGATTTTGGCTCTCTTGGCGTATAGACTGAATTCCTGTGTTGCTTATAATAGGGGACAACCCCACAGTTTGAGGATTTATGGTACCTCAATTCTAGCCACACCCACAGGCTGACAGGCTATTAATCAGTTCTAATTCCAAAACTGCAAGGAAAGAGTATGATTGACTCAAATTGGCTTAAATGACCATTACAGAACCAGCTGGCTATTACTAACGGACCATGTTATATAAAATGAAGTTATGGAGGCACCTTTGTGAAAGGACGCCATTTTAGAGAATAGGGCAATTATCATTGTCTTTTCAGACTTTCTCAAATGTTAGCAATTGCAAAACCTAAAGTGTGTCCTCACAATTTTCAGATTAGTCAACAATGTCCTCTTCCACTCAGATAGTTGCTGAAAACTTAGAACGACTTTGGACACTCTTTGTGTCCTCCTCCATCTTACTGATTCTACTTCCGAGCTGTATCTTCCTCCTCTTCATTCCCCATCAAGTTGCTTTCATCCAAGTCCTGTCCACGATACACCTGGATTATTATAAAAGTCTTTGAATTATTTTTCTGTCCTCTACTCCCTCTGGTACTTTCCATCTGACTTCACATAAGATATATTTTGTGGTCTAGTGGAATCAGGTTGGTTTCCTGTACTGAGATATGTAATCAGCATCACTTATATTCATTCATTCATTCAATAGTAGTTTTTACTTATGTATGCTAACTCCACACAAGGATTATTAGAATATGCATCAATAAGGTAAAATACTAAAATATTATTACTATAGTTATCTACTTTGTATCATATGTGGCTTGATAAAACAAAAATAGAAAAACTATTGAACCATAAAAGCTATGATGGGCAAATGATACTTTGGAGAAAGGCAAACAATACAATTAACTACTTTTAGACAAGAAAAATCCAAATGAATGGAATAAATAACTTTGTATGAGGAAGAGTATGTTAAAAAAGAAGATAATTTAGGTGAAGTCTTCAAGTATGTTTTCATGAGCTATTTGGTGTTAAACTATATCATAATATGAGAAGAGTCATTATGATGAAGATGTGAGGGAAAGTATTCCACACAGAAAGAAATAACATAAAGAAAACAGGTTTGTTCCAGGAACAGAAAGACAGCCCATGTACCTTGAGCACCAACAGCCAGAAGCAAGATGGAATGAAATCAGGTCAAGGAGGCCAAAGGGGGCTTGCAGGGTTTGAAGCCGAACATCTTCCATGATCAACAGAAGTCAAGCACATGGAGAGTAGTCCTTATGAAAGAAGCTGCTATCAAAAGTTTCACACTTTGAATGTTTACCACAGCTGTGATGGAAATGGATTGGTGAATGTCGCAAATGGATGAGGGAGGTCAGACAGGAGAGGGCTGATGTAGTCTAGGGAGAAGATGATGGCATAAGCCCACACTGAAAATAGAAACCACATGTGGTGATTAATCTCCATCGCTTACTCCACTGACTTGAGTGACACCTGGGGAACTAAAGCATCCTTCTGGATGTGAATGGGTGGGTCGTCTCCTGTCCCTTTCTGCTCTGCTTCTTCTCTGGCTTTCTCTTTCATGACTACTGTGAGTGGAACAGCTTCACTTCATCACTAAAACATTTCTACTTCGAAGCCAGGTGAAACCTCTGCAATCGTGAGACCAAATAAACTTCAACTTTAAATTGTATATGGTAGATATTTGATTACAACCACAAAAGTCTGACCAATATGCCCTAAGACTGGATGAAGAAAATGGGAAGGTGCGACAAAGGAAAGAGCTAAGGAAACTTAAACTAGGCTGATATTGATATGTGTCAGTTTGGCCTTCTGTAGCAAAATGCTATAAATGAAGTAGCTTATAAATAATAGGAATTTAATTCTGATGGTCTTTGAGTCTGGAAGCCCACCATAAAGGTCTCAGCAGATTCAATATCTTGTAAGAACCACTTTCCTGCTTTTAATATGGTGTCTTCTCCTTATGTTTGTATAATAGAAGAGGCAAAGCAGCTACTTCCACCTACAAGGGCCCCACTCTCCTGACCTGATCTCCTCCAAAGTCCTTGCCTCATAATGTCAACATCTTAGGCCTTAAAATTTTAATAAACATGAATTTGGGAACACACAGAACTTAGACATGCCTTTAACTAAGACAAGGAAGTTGAGGAAAGTATCTGATGAGATGTGGGAGTGGGAGAAAGATGGAGAAGGGATCAAACATGTGAATTCAGAGCTGTTGACTAGATATCAAGGAAGATGTCAATCAGAGAGCTAGCTGGGTGAGAGCTAGAGAATATGGAGCAATATTCAGAAAATATATGGCATTTAAGTCTTGTACTGGATGACATCATGAATCCTCAAAAGAGGGACTGTGGAAAGAGAAAGAAAAGATCCCTGAGGCCCAAGGCACTTATGTATTTACATGTTGGATAGAAGATGATCCAGCAGCAGAGACTGAATAGGTCTGTCCAGAGTAACTATCAAGCTAACATTGAGCTCCTGGTATTGAATAGTGTACCTAACGGTGAAGAACCATCTTAGCATCTTTCTCCTAAAGAATGCAGAAAATTGGCATTTGCACAAAAATGTGTGTTTGCAGAACAAGGATAATATAAAGCTGATATCCCCAGTGGTAAGCCTTCCAACCACCCCCCAGGACAATATGAATGAAAAAATGATTATGTACTTAATGTCCACTGAGAACCCTGGAAAGAAAAAGAGCATACTATAATTGCAGAGTATTATTTTTACCATTATTAATAATACATGAATCATTCATTAGAAAAAAAAAAAGAAGTAGGAATCAGAAAGTCAGGAGATAATAGGCTGTGTTTCTAATGTCGTGCAGAAGGAATTACCCACATAAATCCCCTCCCACTAGGATATGTAGCCAGATTCACACATGCTGAATATGTTCCTGTTGCAAAGACAAACCCTTAGCAATAGCCCCGGAGAGCTAGGTGTCTGTAGTCAAGAGAGCATCTGTCTTGCACATCATATTTCTTCCCCCTGACCTTTGCCTGCCCTGCAGGGACTCAATGAAAAGTCCTAGGAGGGAGTAAACTCTTTTGCAGTATCTCTTAGGAAGATATTTTCCTTTCCAGAGAAGTAAATGTTTTTGGATAGAG
Source organism: Petromus typicus (assembly GCA_004026965.1). NCBI lineage: Eukaryota > Metazoa > Chordata > Mammalia > Rodentia > Petromuridae > Petromus > Petromus typicus. The sequence goes on from PVIR01006553.1 coordinate 26,007, forward strand.
TGACTCTATTTTAGAAAGAGGGAATTTATCAAAGTTTGGAAAGATTTTAAAAAATTAATAAGCACAAGCCAGACCTGATGGCTTAACCCTATAATCTCAGCACTTAGGAGGCTGAGGCAGGTGGAACTTGAGTTTAAGGGAAATCTCAGCAGCAGGTGAAGGTTAAAGTGAGTCTGGAATCTACAAAGAGACTTGGTTTCCAACAATGTTGTTTAAAAGATCATTTATTACCCCAGAAAAATATGTCACATAAAAGAAATTAATATTGATGGGCATCGTGAAATAAATGATAGCCAAGTTTGTTTCTCTCTTTATGAGTAAGAAAGAGACAGGAAAGAAAAGTAGAGCAATAGGCTCCTCTTCGCAAGCTGTATTGGAAGGTTGGAAGTGGGAAAGCAGAGGGGTGTAAATTCCATGATGTTATTCAAATATCTCAGAGCTCAAAAACTGGATTGATAAAACTCTTGAATGCATTATTCAAGCAATCCTGTACTTGAATCATAATGTTAGACAGGCCTTCCAGCCCCCGATTATGAAGATAATTTTATTACTGTGTTTTCATTTATTTGATTGTTCTTCATTTCTCCCTATGAACTGTGAGTGGCAATTGGAAGGTCTACAATATTGGTAATCATGAGTAAGAGGTGGCTATTAAGCAATAATCCTTTCCTGTTTAATTGGCTTACAAGCCACACATGAAATCATTCTCATTTTGACCAAAAATATTACTCCCTGCAACCAAGCATCTCATTCACCAGACTTTTAGCCAAATGTTTTTTGGCTACATCAAGGAATGCAATTCTCTCCATCAAAGGAAAACATGTCACAGTTGAGTATATTTAAATAGATGTCATGAACACAAAAGGTAAATATCTGAAGTGAATTGCAAAACTTTGGGAAGGAAAGGGATTATTATTATTGAACAGAGAGTAAAATTTCCTCAAATAGTAACTTTTGATAGGAATGATGATTGTTTTAAATAAATTCAGTCTTATTCTTTTATTATATATAATCTGAACTTCCCATGGGAGATAATGAAAACATGCCTGTTTGTTTTCCATCATGACATTAGTTCTTCAGTTAAATTTGCTCTTGATTTACATATTGATTAGTTAGACAGCAGATACTTTAGTTCTGACCTACCATATCAGTCCCTTCAACATTAATATGCTTTCTGGAATTGAGTTAGTCAAAATGCATATTTCTAAAACTGAAATATTCACTCTGAACACAGGGTTAAACAAGCCTCTGACTACAGCTCTGTTTGCACCTGCTACTGTGCCCTCTGAAGCTCTGTGCATATGGTGCATATGACATTTTGATCCTCCAAGACGAGGTAAGTCACACATATTCCACCTCATGATGAAAGTCACACCAGAAAAGTAGCAGAGCAGGGAGAACCTGAATCTCAATTTGGGTCAGTCCTATGGATGAAAAAATATTTTCTTTCCTGTAATTTATATAATGTCTGCCAGTGTCAAATCGTTTAATGAATAAAAAATACAAAAAAAATTGATCAGAGCCAGAAATCAAATTATTGACCATATGGGTATTACTACCAGTTCTTTAAATTCCCAAAGTCCTGAAATAATCCTCTTTCTATGCAAAAACTCCAATGGCTAATGGTGATACAAGAACATTAGCAGGATCCAGGTCCTCTAAGAAAAACTGTCCTATAATAAAACCCACCCCTACTTCTAATGTCAGCTGTCTCTAATCTCAAAGTTTATCAAAGATGAAACTGGAAAAACTCCTAATTTATCTTTTATTGAGTCTGTGGGGTATTTCCTATATTAAGGATCTTTTGTGGTCAGGTCCCATCTGTTAAATGTCTTCCAGATTTCCTAACTGATCAGTCAACTAACACCCATTGGAGTTCCTAAAACTGATACAGATTTATTTTTATATTTCTCCTATCATTTTGATGCGACTTGAGGAGGAAGAAGAAAGTTATTTGTTCAGTCAGCCATTTTGATTCAGAGTTGATAACCTTTTATCAGGGCAGGCACAGAGGGACAGAACTCCTGCCCCAGATCCTTTAAAAAGGAATCATGAGAGACATTTAGCACATTCAGAAGACGAGTGACCTGACCTACATACTTTCAGTATATTGATTTGCAAAATCCAAGTCTTTCTTACTTTCATATTTTCTGTGCTTCAATTCCTTAAGAAAAAAATAGCAATAGAGAAAAGAGGCTATTCATTGTATCAACTTTGGTTCTTACCTTCTCAAGCATTATAAACACAGAAAAAGTATTTTACTCTTTCTATGACATTTTTTACTATGAGTGTACTTTTTACTCGTTAGAGTGATAGTGTCGAGTGAAACACACTTCCCTTGGACCAGTGACTTCTAGCACTGTGATAGTGTAAAGTGAAATGCAGTTTATCTCATGTTCAAAAACATGTTTGTCTAATGAGTATGACTAATCAGCACAATGGATACAGTCGCTTCTCTAAAACAAGAAAATATGAGACAAAGATATCACTCATTTTAGTCTCCACATATCAGTAGAAGCAAAGGTGGTAGCAGTACGTTTGTGTTATGTGTGTGCACACTGCCACACATATTTAGTTTCCATGCAAGACTTCAACAAAAATAATATTCTGGTGGAGCATTTTCTCACTAAAATCCGATGCAAAGATCCACTGCAAGCCAAATAAAGAGATACTGGCCTGTGGGAATGTGTAAAACCTGCTGAAATAGAAGAGAACAGGGCAGATGCTTGTTATCATGGACTATATTCTGGGTGCCTTTCTTTTTGAAGATACCCATTTCAGACAGATTTTCTCAGTACCCAGCGCTCTTCAGTTGCTGAGCACTGGTTCAGAGATACTTTGTCTGAGACATCCCTCCCCAACAAACGCTCCATGCTCCTGACCTGTCCTTCTCTGTGGCTTGTTCATCTACTTTGAAGTAGACTTCTAGTTTCTTGAAAAATTGCCTCATTCATATCATTTTTGCTTATCCTAGTGTTCAAGGTCCCTTCCTCAAATTTACTTATCATCTATACTTCACTTTCCATAGTAACATTAAATATTTCCTTCTAGTAGCAGTAATGGCTGGAGTTAAGTGTCATCATCCAATCTTTGTATCCTGCTCTACAGTTTATGTCGTGCTTTCACATTTTTAGTCTCACTAAGTTTATGGAAGCATTATCTACTCATCTCACTGCTAAAGAAACAGAAAGCAGAAAGCAATCAGGAAGAGGGTTCTCAGCTATTTATACCATAGCAGAGCTGGGAAAGGAAAGTGAAAGACCTTTAGTCTTGCATAAGACCCAAGACACACAGTACTACACAGGGCTGAGTGTTTTCATTGCTGCTCCACAGCTCTGCCTGAAGCTCACACAACTGTGTGGTGAGGAGAAAATTCCTGGTCCACTCTCATCTTTAGTTGTCTGTCCCTACTTCCTCCAGTGCCTGTCACACAGTGAAGTCGCTCTAAGGACAACATCGTGCATTATAAGCACACGTCTGTGAAAACATGAAGTCTGAGAGGAATGATATGCTTCCCAGCATGCAAAGGCATCGCCCACACCATGTAGAGTGGAAGAGTTGGGGGGTGCGGTCACACTGCGTTCCATTCCAGGGATGTTACATGGGAACTCTGCATTTCCTAAGACTGCAAATCGGCTGCTGCGCTATAAGTTTACAAAAAGAGAAAATGGAGATTTGGGTATGTCTGAGAAGAAATTGCTAGAAGTCCGCTCCTACACAATAAGCAAAGTGATGTTTATCTAGTGTTGTGTTAGTCATTGCTTTTCCATGTAAAGCAACAATGTTTTCTTATCTTGTGGATAGGGGGCTGACAGGCTAGCTGGGGTCTTCATTTTGTATGATTGCAGTGGGAGCAGATGAAGCCAAAGTAATCTGAAGGGATTTTGCTCAGCCCTGGTTCTGAGGTAACTGGAACAGGTTTAAGCCAGTTTGTCTTTGCACTTGCCAAGTAGCCTTTTCATGTTCAGAAACTGCACTTTCTTACAGACTGCCATCTCAGAGTGGTTAGACTGCTTGCTTGGAGGCCGGGCCTCTCCTAGAAAGCTTAGAGGAAACTCAGAAGTTTCTTATGACTTAGACTTGGAATCCTGACTAACATTCCAGCTGCATGTGGTGAGTTAAAGTCACAACTTCTGTGTCAGATTCAAGAGAAGGAAACACGCTGACTGCACTTCTCAGTGGAGGCAAGGGAGTGAGGGAAAGCGTCTTAGACACAAGCCACCATCGCAGCTCTCTTCTATCCTCTATGTGTTGGTTGTGAAATGTCTCCAGGTATGCATGTGACCATCTTACCTGGCACCCTGTGTTACCATGTATGTCAACAGCCCTTCTTACCATACTGCCAATGCCTTCACCTGGCACCAGTGTGATCACTACCATTGTCATCTGTGCTGTGCACACATCTGCACGCCCGAAACTTCACTCTCTGCTGTTAACAAGTCTCCTTCATGTGACTATCTTCCACCCCAACTCTTTTTTTCAGAATGAACTCTGCTGCTAAAAATACTTTATATTTCAGTACTAAAGACTACACAGACCAAAAACGTATTCCTTGTTTATATTTACTTTTCTAGTGCTTTTCTAGTTTGATCACACACACAAAGAAACTTGTAGTAATGTGACTGGATCTAAAAAATCAGCTAATCAGTGTGTGTGTGTGTGTGTGTGTGTGATCATCTGTGTGCACATGTGCACATATACTGGTATGAGCACATGTATGTTATGGTACAAATACATTCAATACATATGTGTAAATACATGTGTATTTATATGTTTGTATGTAGATAATGGTATAGGCTAAAAAATAGTAGCATCATCTTTCTATAGAAAAATAAATCCTTATATTTTGAAATTAGAATTCTATAGATCAGTAGTAATTTTCCCTTGGCCTTAGACTGGTAGATAATTCCTGGTGGGTTTTAGTCATCACACATGCTGAAACTACTTTAAATTATTGCTTAGTTGGTTTAGTGTATTTTTGTGTACATCTAATTTTTATAATGAAACAAATGGGAAACATTTTTATCCTAAATACTCTAATGAATACCGGCTGCTTCTGCATTGTGCGTTAAAGAAGTGCAGTGACAGCTACGAAGCTGCCAGGCATATTCTGCTAAGGAAATGTGCAGAAGGAAAGTCTACAGAACAAGTGTGGGGAAAGCCTGAAGAACTCTCCATCGCTCCTTAATATGGTATTAAAACGGCTTTAATTGTGTGCACACACCCACAGACCTCTAAGGGTTAACTGCACACAATGTAATGAATTCAATAATGATGAGTTAAAAAAGGTCTAATTAGCAAGTAACCACTTTATTATGAAAGAAAATGGTAATGAATTTAATAGCTCAAAATCATTAACAATATTTAGTTTGCTGGTACTTGTTCTCTATTATCCTCATTAATATGAACATTTAATATGTTTTAAAATGGATTTGTAATACTTTCTGTGCCATGAGGTTACGCTGACAGAAAGAGTGTAATTATTCTGCTAATTGTTATCACTGTATGTTTGTGCTCCGAATAGAAGTATATTTAGGTGTTAATACCAAAAAAAAAAGTAATTAAGAAAGGAAAGATTTAAAACCTAATTAAACAAAAACTAAAAAAAAAAAATCTTAGGCCACTGTGAGAAAAGAATTTATGAAGTAATTGCTTTGGAAAGTTTTTTTCTGTCCTTATTAATTCATTTTTCTATTGTTGTGGGTTTTTTGAAGGAGAAAATAAAGTTATCTAAATGAAAACTGGGGAAAAAAAGAAACAGAAGAATTTCCAGATTCACACTCTGCAAAGTGTAGTAAGATCTTAACAATGTGCCAAACTGAAGTGATACAGAAGTTTGTCAGAAAGACCCTCTGAGGCGGAGAAGCAGCACACCACGTATGGGGCAGTAATAGCACTGCTGTCTATATCCTGACTCACCCGCACAACGTGTATGGCCCTACTGTCCCCTGAGCACACTGACACCCAACCTGGTTCAGCTTCCAGGTTCTTTCCTCCTACGCTTCAGTAAAGTACTGTCCTTTAATCCTTCTGTCACTGTAGCCACTACAGGTAAAACAAACAAAAAAGTTTCAGCCACAAATCCTCGCAGATGGAAATATCACAGGATCAAATAGAGATAAATGTTGTTTAAACATCATTTAATACTGTCAGAGATGAAAGAGAAAGCTAGAAAAAAATCAGATAAAACAAGTCAGCAGTTTCTCAACAAGGTGTGTGTGCAATCTTCTGTGAAAAGAATAGTCTAAGATACTACCAAGGGTTTTGGGTAGTGCACTCTTTGTATTTAGGCCTACTAGAAAATAGAAGTTGGATATAATTCTCTAACCGTATTTTCCAAGTGTGTGACCTTACTGTACTCGACACAATGGAATCTCACAGTGTTTTCTATTACAGCCTTGCAGTGAGAGTGCTTAGAGTCCTTGTGTGGAGTTGGCTCATGTAGTGAACCCTAATTCCTCTCTCACCCCCCTTCCTGTCCCTGCTTTCACCCCCTAGCTCTTCATCCTCCCCCCACTGAAGAAAGATCTTTCTCACTACCTCTATTATCTTTTATTTTGCTCTTTATTTATAATTCAGGTTTCATATAACAGAAACTATGAGATATTTAACCTTGCAACTTTTAAAATCAGAGTATACTTAAGGCTTTAGTTTTCCTTTTGTATGGAGAGAATTTTGATTCTTTTTGTCAGTCTACTTTTTGGGGGGTCAACGTTCATTGAGTAGATACTGTTTTTTATTACACACCATTTCAATGCTTCAAATATTTTGTTGAAGTTGGTTTTTGTGTTACAGACTGAGACCTTGGTCTAGTGCCATGGTGACTCTGACTAACTGGGAGTATGCGGGGACGGAGGGCCAGGCGCTGTGTGCATGGCCTTTTCTACAACGTCTCAGAAGCTAGAGATACTACTTCAGGTTCATCCTATTGTTTTCCATGGAGTCACTGCACACAAGATACTCACAATTTGTCATTATTTCCCTGGCTGCAGATTTAAAAAATCTTATATACATAGTAAGCAGACATTTATATACCTCAGTCTATAAGGACAAGACATAGTGGAAATATCTTCAGGTATGTTATTTCTTTCCAAGTAAAAGGCAGCAGAGAGAGAATTCTAATAAGGTGATGACTTTACTGACCCATAGAGTGTTAGTGTATAGGGACTACCTTGGTGGGATCTCTCCTCTTAATAACTTTTCTCTTTGCATTGAGAAAATTTTTAGTGGTGTTGCCTAACATTAGCTATAATGGGAAGACTAATAATTGTACTAGGTTTGATGACTCAACTACTGATCAAAATAGACACAAAGGAAATTTTTACCTAATTTGGAAAGAAATGACTGAAATTGCCTACATATGTGTCACAACTTCCTGGACTAGTAACATGCTATTTGTTATCCCCCAATTAATATCAGTCTTATATTGAATAAGACTGAGCAAAACTACAATATGACTTCCATAGTTTGATTTTTTTCTTTAATGCTTCAGTAATGCTAAGAATACCATTCAAGAAAAATAGTAAAACAACAAACACATGTTGTAAAATGTGGAAAATTTCCAGTATGCTCTATTTTATTCCCTCAATTCTCCTGCTTTACTTTTCGTGCCCTTCCTCCACCAAAATGCAGACTCACCTCATTATACCATCCCTCCTCCTGCATCCTCTAGTTTCCATGTCACACGGATATTTCCTGACCAAGTTCACATGAATCAGGAAGATTTTCAGATTTCGCACGACCTTCTAAATTTTATTTTCACCGTGCATGAAGAGAATTTAATTCCCAGAATCAATGAGTGTGCATCTCTGTTTGGAGAGGCACACCATTCTCTCACACCTAGATGTGTTAAACACAGTCTCAGAAGCTCAAGGGCTGCAACAAAAACTGGCTCAGTCATTCTTCCTTTCCGTTGCCCTATTCGGACTGTAACACGTGTTCTTCTGAGTCATGAATGTGTGTGTGTCTTCATTTCTGTGTTCAGCAAACAGACTTTTCCAATATGGGGATTTTAATACATGAATGAAGTGAATTATAACTTACACTTAGAGACATTAATTATTCTGTAGTCTAACTCTGCTCTGGAAGCCTCTGTACAAACACTGATACAAAAATAGAGCAGATTTCCCAAAGAGTTTGATGGTATATATTGAGAAGAGATTATTCCCTGGCATAAAAAAGTCTCTCCAGGTGTGGTGGCACATGGATCTCTATGCTCTGAAGTGCTCCACTCCTCATTCCTTTCCACTGTCCTTTTTTCACATAGAAGGTGACCTAGGTGCAAAACACTGAAGGTTCACTGGCCCAGGCTTTTATTTGGGCTCATAAAATTGAAGGCAATATCGAGATTACAGGGAAGAAAGTGCAGTACTTGCCTTTTTATCAACTTGACTGTCTAAAGGATGGCTGAATGTTGAATTAAGGACTATGCACTGAAGTCACAAATTAGGTCAGCATTTTACAAGAGTCTGTCATTCTAGGTTCTATAGAATGGTGCTTTTCATCAGTTCTGTAAAATTTTAAAGCTATTTTCTGTTCAGATATTTCATTTTATTCTCTCTGTTTCTGGCACTTCAATTACCTGTTTGGCCCCTTGTTATTAAATTTTTCCCTCATTTTCACCTTTTATACTGTATCTAGTAGCCTGTCTTTGAGTTTATTTCTCTTTCATCGTGTATGCTCTCTTCTGTGATCGCTATCAGTTGAATTAATGAATTAAACCACCTTTTCTCATAGTGATTTGAAAAGCTATCTTTATTTTGTCCAATGTGACATGAACTTTATTTCATGGATTTCTTTCTCTGTTCATGATCCTGGATCACACTGCTTTATTTATTGTAGTTTTATAAGATATTCTAATATTCTTCCTCCTTTTCAACATAATTTTATCTATTTTTAATCCAGACTCACTTTTTAAAAACTCAGTAGCTTGAATTTAATTTAAAATTTAATGTTAATACAAGGGTCAATTAGAGAACTGGTACTTTAACAGTTATCACATAACTCAATTTGTTTTTCATGTTATCATGCTTTCAGTGTTAGCTATCTTGTGTATTAAATAATTTATTGAAGACATAAATCCTCTGGCTTGCAGAATATTTAATAGATTAGCCTCATAAAATAAAATCAATCTTGGAGACAGAGATGTCAGATATCATGTCAAATCCCACATTTATACAAATATTAAATATAAAGACATGATAAACTTGAATGAGTTTAAAATGACAGCCCATTCACCACTTTCATTTTCTTGTTCCTGTTCTCATTACCATAACAACTGATGATGCTTAATAAGCACTGAGAAGCAGTATCAGAGGAAATGTAAAACAACTGCAGGGACCCTTCTATGCACACATTTTCCTCAAGACAATAAACTACTTTGACTTATTTCAAAGGAAGTGCAGATAATCTAGTATACAGACCCATCTGGTTAGAACTTTGAGAAGCCCATGTGGAGCCATGGATTTAGCTCAGTGGTTTCAGTGCATGCCTTGCAAGTGCAAGGTCCCTAGTTCAATCCCAGTAACCACATACCACAATGCCAGCCATAGGACTTATGCCTACCAGCAATCAGTACTACATACCACAGTTCCTTACCTGGTGGCTCATGCCTGTAATCCCAGCAATCAGGTGGCAGAGACAGGAGGATTGTTGAGTTAGAGGCTGAGTTCAGGACCAGCCTGAACTACAAAGCAAGACCCTGTCTCAAAAAACTAAACACAAAAGAAGTACACCTGGCTCATAGGCTGAGTGAAAGTTGTACATGAAACACACTGCCTGGGCTTCAAGGTGCATCCCCAAATTACATATCAATCAATAGGTAAGCTTTTCCTCCTTTTTTCCCACCTTTTCCTCCCTCATTATTTTCTTCCCTCTCTCCTTTCTTTCTCTCTTCTTTTCTTTTCTTCCCTTATCTTTCTTTTCCTTGCTTCTTTCCTTCTTTCTTTCTAGTTTGACGATTGATTGATTGATTGATTGATAACATTTTTGAAAAAATATCTTTCTGTGTAGTGCAGGCTGGGCTTGAAATCACTATGTAGCATGGATTGGCCTCCATTTCATGGTGATCCTCCTGCCTCAGCCCCCCAAGCACTGGGATTACAGGCATGTGCTGCCTCACCCAGCCTAGATTTTTTAAGAGAAGTTTTGGATTCACAGAACAATTAGATAAAAGATACAGAAATTTCCCACATACCTTGTCCTCATACACACAACACTCCACATGTCAACAAACTTTAGCAGAGTGGCACAGTTTTGCAATCAATGACCCTGCACTAACCTATCATTATCATCCAAGTCCAAAGATTAAGTGGGTTCCTACTTGATGCTGTAAATTATATGTATTTGGATAAATTTAATAAATCAGATAGGTGGCATATTCACCATTACAGCATCATACAGAACGTTTCACTCCCTTGAAAATCTTCTGGGCTCCGTGTAGAACTTTCTTGATAAATATGGAACACATTTTGCGACACAATTCTGATACACACTAATCACAAAGCAAGAAAACTCAAATACATAGAGAAGGAATAAAAATTGTCACATGGGGTCATGCAAATGAACAAATGGGACAACTCTCCAGAAAACAAAAGGTGCCATGAAAGCAACAGAGGGTGAGGGCAAATGTGGAAGATGTGGGTTGCGTGCTGTACGGCCACGCTGGGGCTCTGCTCTGGGTCCCTGGAGTGCCACATGGCTCAGTCCAGGGAACCCCCGTGCACACTGCACAGAGCACACACTCTGCTACTCCATGGAATCCCACTGAGGGTTCCTTAAAATGAATAGCACTCTCATGATCCACTTCTGCGTGTATCAACCTGTAAATTCATAGCTCAGAATTCTGGCCTTCCAAGGTAACTTTATGTCTGAGCTTAAACTTAAACTCTCTTTTCACCAAATTCTTTTAGTTGTTGTTGTTGTCGTTTGTTATTTTTGCTTTATTTATCTATTTAGCAAAGCTGTTGCATGAAACAGCTAGTTTGGCAGCTTCATAAGAAAGCCAGCCACCTTCCTTTCAGAAGAGTGAGCACACTGATTCATCTTCCCATGGCTTGGTTCTATTGTTCTAAGCAGTCTCCGCCGTGTTTTGGGCTGACTGGGGCTTCTGTGCTACCATGGCCTTATTTTATGAGGGGGAGGAGCGGAGGGCGGTGTGATTACCCATTGTTCCTCAGGGGAGAGCAAGCCATCTGGAATGTTGCTGGCTCCCACAGGGTGATCAGAGGCTAGAACCCTGGTGATGTACAGGAGGTGGGTTGTTCTGCATCACCGTGGCTTTGTCACTCATGACCAAGCCCATGAAGGGGACCCTGCTATTGGGTTTGCAGAGCTGCCCAGTGCAGGTGCCCTAGCTGAATGGGGAAGAGCTATTTCTAGCCTGTGCATAATTTACTGAAAAAAAGGTAGAAAAACGCTTCATATAAAGCAAGAAGGCTTCAAAACTTTTAAATGTTTAATTTGGGGTGACAGAAGGGCGGGTGATCAGCAAGAGGTTTGAGAATCAGCCTTTGAAGCTCCAATCTTTGCTCTGGGGTCAAGCTTCCTAAGCCTGTCTATTGCTCTGAGTAAGGAGATCAGTGGAGCCTATCCAGAAATAAAATGCTACTATTCTAATTTTGAAATTTAGGCATTTCCCAGCCTACACTAAGCAATACTTATATTTCTTTCCTTTTATTAGTGTCACCTCAAAGAAAGAAGAACATTCTTCCTTTGCTATAAATTTTGGTCCGTAATTGTTGCACATATTTTTTGCAGGAAGGCAAACTTTGTCTCTACATGCTTTTGCTGTTTGTAAAATACATGTTTGTAGAGCTTGGAAGAATAATTTATAATGAGGGTTTCAGCTCCTTTTCAACTTAATTTGGATTTTACAGTGAGTCAACTTTTCAGTCAATTATTGAACTATGATTAGTTACCAGTCACTTAAATAAGCACCTTTTAAAAATAGACCTATAAAAATGATACAGAGACTAATCCGTGCTGTGAGCAAATCTTATGCAGGGCCACCTGCACCGCAATAAGAGGAAAGAAAAGGTGGGCGAGCAAATAAAATCTGTGTTTGGCTAAATCACAAGATATGTTACTTACCAACCATACAGAATAAATCTGCTTGAGCCCAGCCTGTGTCAGTGCACGAGGCGCTATCAATAGTGCTGTTAGTAAATTTTCTATGACAGAAATGAGTTACTTGCCTTTATATGAAGATGAATGGCTCAGGTTATGTAAAGCATCATTTCTGATTTTACAGTCTGTGTCTATTACTCTAGATACAGGCAACTACGTATGCTTAATGTTGGTCATACTTACAGACATGTGAAATATATATATAGCATATATAACAGATATTATATATAGATGTTCTCTACGAATATATGTAGATGAACATACATATGTATATGTATACATATATTTATATTCATGTCTCTATATTTTTACTCACAGTCAAATTAAGAACATCTCAACTACTCCTTGAAGTCTGAGACATAATATTGTAGAGGAAGCAAGTCCTACCAGACACCAATAACTCTTTATCAGCTATGTTCTGTCACAATAAACTGCAATATCAACCACCCTCCCCAACTGATATGACTTAATATGTAGCCATTTATTATTGTTAATGAGATAATTAGAGGATCCAGCAGTTCTAGTCTGAGTATAGTTGTTGGTTTTTGCAGAACTAAGGATCAAACTCAAGACCTGGTAATACTTGCACTTACCAGGCTGGTGGAAGCATCACTGGGTACCTGCCTGGCCCTCAGCTGAGAATAGTCACTCATCTGTCTGAGTTGAGCTATTGGTCTTATGTGGTTCTGTCACGTGTCTAGGAACTTGGATAATAAACCTGGCTTGATTATTTTGCTTTTCAGGGTCTCTTTTGTCTAGCTGACTACACTAGGCTTGTTTTTATGGAAAGAGAGAGGGAAATGAGAGAGCGAGAGAGACAGAGACAGAGAGACAGAGAGAATGGCTTCCTGAGCAGCAGGCTCTAAATTGGCCTATTGTCACCCTGCCACATTCCCCTGGTCAAGTCAAGTCATAATGCCATGTCAGACTTGAGAAGTGAAAGCAGACACCACTTTGTGATAGCGACCTGCAGAGTCAAGTACGAAGGGGTGAGGATAAGAGGCTGAGAGACTGGCTCCTCTTCGGGTTGGGCGATCTGGAAGTCAGGGCAGGAGCACTTGCCTTCTTGCACTTACTCTTTCTAACTCATGTGTCTTAACTCTTCTACAGTTAAACAATAATTTATAAATGCCTGTCCCTGAGCAGCTATAAACTATCTACCGCTTGTAAAAATAAATGTTCTTAAGACAGTATATGCAATGAATATTCATAGTTATCTTGATCTGATCTATATACTAAATAGAATGGAAAGGTTTACCAATTTAAATGATTCTATATGGTATACCCAAAAAGCCTAAGACATGATCTAAGTTAATTTCTTTCTTCTCAATATTGTCTTAAACTAATTACCTCCTATATGATTCTTGGAGGAATAATAATTTGGTTTCATGTATAGTCCTTTCTGTCACAGTGATCTCATCTCAAAATATAAGTATATCTAACTGTAGTTCAAGGAGTTCAGCTTTCTTACACTTAAATTCCAGTGTTTTCCTACAAAAATTGAGATACTTCTCAATTAGAAGTTTGCATCTGGATTTTTTTCTGGGCTTTTCCAACTATCATCATTCTTCCATTTCTATGTAATATGCAGAATGGCACTGATGAACAAGACTTACATGGACAAATATAAACAACCTAAAAGTGGGTTATGCACTATTGAAATCTGGCTTACTTTGTGGCTTTATATTTGAATTATAGCAAGCATGCCAGTTATCCAATAAGCATGTAAGTCTGTATATATATTTCATACTCAAAGATGAAGCTGGAACAACTTTCAAAACTGAAAAATAAATATTTTGATTAAAAATCAACTGTTTAATTTCACTTTCTGGTAGTGTTGTCCTATGGCTTATCTTCTCTTGCTGTTTCCAGTCTCATGTTCTTAACTCTCTTATATGTGGTTAACTGTCAAGTGTTTATTGAGTGCTTTGAAACTCTTATACAAAGCCTGATAGACAAGAATTCTATAATTGAAGAGTAAAATTAGGAAGAACACACTTAACTTTTGGAACACTGGTTACATAGGTGTAGAAAGATTCCTGGGAGTACCAGGACTTTGGATAGAGAAGGAGAGACAAGAAAGGAAGAAGAGAAGGAGGGAGGGAGAGAGAGAAAGAGAGAGAGAGAGAGAAGAATGCACACACATACATCAGATACACTTGTGTAAATACCTAGATGGATGGCAGTTCTCTATAGAGTCTGGTTACATATGGGAGTCCCATCTCTGTTGAGATAAAATCACAGAGGGAAATGGTGTGGCATATGACCCTTTATGTATCAAACCAAGGTAAAGTCTAACCCCCAATTAGATCCAACACTAGAGAAATTAATGGCAGTTTTTAGAACAAAATAATGGTGGTTCTAGGATAGCTCTGCTCCAGCTACTCTGGTGACCTTTCTCAGAGCACTGAGAAAATATTGTACTTTCCTCATTGGAAGACTTTAAAGTGGAAAGATGATATTTAAAATTTTATTCAGTTTTGTTGAATCTTCTCTCCCCAGAAAAGTGACTACTTTCCTCCTGACTCTGTAGACACCGCTCCTCAGCCCTCAGGCAGCATCACGGCACACACACTGGAGTGCAGATGTGTTGGAACCATTCCATGGCTCTCTCTCCTATTCCCCTGGCAAGATGGTGTAGCACTTTCTGTCTCAGTTCATGCCTCTACTGTACAGTAAGTGAGGACAGCAACAGTTCCACTCAAAGCATGACCTTGTGAAATACCCTCTTGGAGACTACTGAGTATCAACCGAGGGCAGTATGATGGATGGAAGAAAATATGCCTGATGTTGCAGATGGTCTGAGTGGAAGGAACTTTAAAGATGCATATTGGAGATCAGAGCAGCAGGATCTGAGTATTACTGTTAATGAAACTACATCTGTTTGTATGTTATTGTTCTCAACCCCTGAGACTCTCATGTCACCTGTGTTTCAGTGTAATTTGATTAATTCTCTCACATACACTTTAGGTGTGAGCAAATGGAGGCTCATAGAGGCCAAGCCACTTCATCTAGATTTGAAACAGTTTCTATGACTCTGTGATCCAGAACCAAATATTTCTTATTGATCTGTGGAGTTAGAATCCTCTTCCTGTGCTTTGGAGCATTTATTTTGAGTTTGATTCACATTCCTGGTGTCATTGGTAGTGTTTTCTTCATTGCTGTGTTTGATGTATGTGTAGTATTAATTAACCCATGTGTTTAACTTATTAGACAAAATATGTCATCAACTGAATGAGCAGCAACTTCTGAACATTTACTTCTTAGTCTGTAGTGAGGGAATATATGTCTCCATAATCTGTAAATTCATTTCTTACATTGTAAACTTTCTCAGCATTTCTTTTTGTGGTTATACCAGCCAC
Organism: Petromus typicus; assembly: GCA_004026965.1. Classification (NCBI taxonomy): domain Eukaryota; kingdom Metazoa; phylum Chordata; class Mammalia; order Rodentia; family Petromuridae; genus Petromus; species Petromus typicus. The sequence goes on from PVIR01006553.1 coordinate 41,495, forward strand.
TAATGAATAGACCCTTAACATCTAACTTTCCTTCTCATAAGGTCTAAACAAAGTATCAAAATCACTATTGGAGAAATTTATCTATGAATACAACAATCCCAATGATACATCTTTGTATGTCTTTTCTGTGACTATTTTGAGAATCTAACACTGGCCAAGCACAGGTTAAAAAGGTTATAGACCTCAGTAGATACACAATACAAACCCCAACATATATGACTGAATGTCATGGCATCTGTCATCATATTAATTATTATTACTCTTCTGAGATGGAAAGTGTTTAGAATTTAGAGCAGTAATCAAAGCAGTTGGGAAGGAGTTCAGGGGAGTTGACTTAAATGAACCCCGAGGAATGGATGAATACTGAAAGAAAAATATTGTGGAAAACTTTTTAACATGGATAACAATCACTCTGGCAGATTTCAAGAAAGTGAAACTTGGAATTCTTGAAGGATAGTGATCGGTATAAAAGCAAGAGCCCAAAGTTAGGGCCCTCCTTGAGGAAAGGCATGAAACAAGGTGGAGAGGTTACAGAGGTCCACACTCTAGGACCACCACACTTTGAGACTTTGTCTCCCCTAAAGGCCATGTATTGAAGGCTTGCATGATAATCTATGGCTCTATCACAAGGTAGTGGAACCTTTAAAAAGTGGAGCCTGATAGAAGGATACTGCATACGGGTACATGCCCTTAAAAGAATCATTGGGTCTCTAGGTTCCCACTTCTCTCTGTGTGTGTATTTCTTGGACACTAGAAGAATATGAGAAAAATATCTTTGCTTTATACTGTTCTCACCACCTTAATGTGGTACCTCACTATAGACCCATGCAACCATGTTCTGTTATTGCAACAGAAGCAGACTAACATAGACACCCAATAGCTCATTGTTTAAAACAAAAGTTCTCAGCATAAGTAAGTAAAGGGGACTGTCTTCTGACTTCTAAAATATGTAAAATATGAAGAGTTTGTCTGAACTCAACAATAAGTTGGCTAACACAGTGGGCAAGCAAAAATCATCTGAGAAAGTTTATAACATGGTAACCCTTAGAACTCTGCAGTTGGTATCCATATTTTTGGTACTAATGAGGACATATTACACTGATATTTTTTGCTTCTAAGGTCTTAAAATTTTATAGGTAAACCCTATTGACTAGATGCCCTATTAGATAGGTTCTTGTAAATCTGCAAGTCTCTATTAAATAACAAAGAATAAATTTATTTTTGACAAAATAAATCCAGAAACTAGAAGTTGAAAGATAGTTCAGAGACCAGGGTTTTACTTTCTAGTTAAGTATTTCTTCCAAGTTTCCCTACCTTTTCTGTTTGTATTTCCCTATTCAGTACTCTCTAGGCATTTATACTGTATGTATAGAACTGCCCTGAAAAACTAGAAAAGATTGGTGTCTTTCTAGGTGTAGTTAATGAATAGAGAACTTAGGTTTCCCCTGCTGATCACTCTGTGTGAGAAGGATCTGAAGGAGGATTCATGCTCTATTTTAAGGGCTTCAGGATAAACACTATTGATCTGAATTTGTTTGGGGCCCATGAGTACCCTTTTGCTACTTAGGATTACCCCAGGTGTACAGCCCTTCTGTATCTAGGATTCAATTCAGCTCATGTGTCCTATGCAAAGTTGGTAGTAAGCGAATAATTAGTTGTATCCAATATCCCATAAACTCTTCTCAAGGAATTAGGAGGTTACCTCTGGCTTGAGTGCATGACTGTTAAGACTGGAAAAACCAGTCTTAAAGCAATTCTAAACAGTTGCATTGGAAATTGTCTTTCTTTAAGTCTACATCAATGAACTAAAAGCATAGAAGTTAAGCAAATAGAGTTTTTCATTCAAAGAAAAAGTTTGGAAATATCAGTAATTGCTGGTGTACTTTCTTGAGGTTGGCAAATATGTCCCTTTAAAGATGATTAAAGGAATAAAACACAGAACAGGACAGATTCTGGATCAAACATGACCCACTGGAAGCCTGAGCAGAAAGTACTCTGGAAATTCTGTGGTGGCAGAAATAGGACAGACACTGTGGCCAAGTTCCACTATTTACAACTGCCTTCACTCAGTTTGGGTTTCTGAGGCTGGGTACTTTATAAGGAAGAGAGGTTGAATTAGTTCATAGTTCTGGGGTTTCAAGAGAATGATGCCAGTATCCCTTGACTGTGGGGAAGAGCTCATGTAGGATGGCATCACTTAAGTGTAAAAATAATGAGCAGCAATTATAGGAGAGGGATTTGGGAAAGTTCAAGGCTCACTTGTAATAATTCATCCACATGGTAACTTGGAACTGATTCCATCCCATGAGACAAGATCCACTTCTGTTAGATAGCAGTAAGCAGTTTGTAAAGATAGAAAGCTTGTGATCTGATTACCTTCCAGGGGGCTGCACCTGTCAGAGGCCCTATCAACCTCAACACCACTACCCTGGAGACGAAGTTTCTACTATGGAAACTTGGAGCCCAAAACCAAATCCACACTATAGCACTGACGATGTTTGCCAGTATGAGTACTTTGAAAGTATCTAAAAATCATGACTGAGAATGCATCTATAATTTTGGAGCATTCTAAATTTCTCAAGGCACAAATCCAAATGAGAGGGGGTGATGTCCAAGATTTGGATCCTAGTAGAAAGCAACTTCTACTAAAAAATAGAAATTGTGGTTAAGATGGTGATCACACAGCTGGATGTACCTTACCTTGTCTGGATGGCATCGATAGTTCTGTCTCCTCTTAAGACCAAACATAAAGCTACAGAAACTAAAACAAAACAAAAACATTTACATTCCCTTTATAGGCAAATAAAACTTAAAAGATGTGGATCTTTGAATGGATACTGTAGTCATAAGTAGACTTCAGAGTAAGCTGTCTATATTTCCTTTCACCATTGAATTCAATCTGCTGTGAAAAATTTTCACTGTCTCCAAGTCATCGTGAAACGTTCTCAGCTAATTGAGACATTCCCAAACAATTAAGATAACCAGATGCGTCTGTTATTTGTAATTACCTGAACATGCATTCCTTTCTTTGAGAATAGTTCCATTTTTTTTCTAGTTTTTGAACTACTCTAGATAATGAAAATGAAGATTACTGTGTGTGCATTTTTCACTCGGCCTGATTTTGATGTGGAATTACCTCCTTCCAAAATTAAGGAGCAAAACTGAAAACATATGTGTAAAAAAGGACCATTTTTTTCATTTTTCCTTGTCTTGAAATAATACTACAATTTCTATGTGAATCAGATCTCTGATGATTTCTTAGATTTAAGTTAAGGTGGATTTACGTGTCAAGGTGGGAATAAATAGTTAAAGGAAAAGTGTAAACTATTTATAATTACTCCTCCTGATGTGACACATTTAATCTGTTAGATTCATGACTGGTCTGGAGCATCTTATACAATTTTTGGCATGTAGGTAATGTAGGTTTTCTAGTAAGTGGGAACTATTTCTGCTGCTATTACTCACCACCACTCTTCCTACTAATCTTGATGATAATTTCTTTAACCGTAAATCTGTATTAGTGTGAGAAAATTTTGTGACTGATTTTTTTAGACATCTTTCTGTTTCAAATAGTCTGCTACTTTAATCCAATAATAATTTTACTGTATTTTCACTTTTCCAGCTACACAGACCCCTATAAAATTTGCAATTGCAATTCCACTTTTACCACTGTCTTCTCACCAGTTTGCATTTGTCTTTATCACTTGCTTACAAATTAAGCTTACATTACTTTTAACTTCTATAATTACCTTGAGCAATTATTTACTTGCTCCGCAACAACAATTTGTATGTCCAATATGAAGGCAAGGCCTGACCTATGCTTGTTTTCATTCTGTATCTACAGGAAGTACACTGTAGATACTCATTCAGTATTTGATGTGTTTTTATTTCATGAGTTCTTTTGCCTTCCTGATATTTTCATACCTTATAATAAATATGTCATTCAATATTAAACAGTTTGGGATTCTCAGGTGTTGGAGTGTTATAAACAACCTGTAAGACAAGTGAAACACTTTTCCTCACCCTGGAGGATGGAGCTGGTAGATATCTCAAGTACTCTATGAATGCAAATTTCCTGGTTGAAAGATCAGCACAGGAGAAATGCCTTTGAGGATGGATGAAAAAATAAGAGGATATATGAAATAGGGAAAAGGGGCATAAAAAAGTGAAGAAGGATGTTGAAGAAGGAGAAGAGAATGACAGAGAAGAATCAAGAAAAAAGAGAAAAAAGAAAAGAAGCAGAGATAAGAAAAGCAATCATTTCCTCAAAAGTTACAATTCTTAATGACAAATATTGGTATTTCACTAACAGCAGTAGATGACTCATATTTGTGCAGCAGTCGCTAGAACATTTTCCATTTTTGATGAGCTTTAATTTTGTGCAGGTGACCTTTGATCATCGTGAGTAGATGTAATTTCATTAGATTTCTGGTTCTATTGTATAATTACTTTCAAAGAATAAGGACTATAGGTGAACTCTTCCACAACAAAATTCATTATTTCTATTAACCATTCCTCTGTATTTTGTTGTTTTGAAAAATAAAGAAACTGCATTCATACTTTATTTCAAATGCTTCTTTTAGCATTTAGTAACTTTATGATTTTGGACAAGTAATCTATTGTTTCTGAATAATATATATATATATATATATATATATATATATATGAATGATAATATCTAGTGCTGTATATGTAGTGAATATTCTACTGAGGTTAAATTTCACAATAAAAATTTAACCATAAAACTTATAAAGTACTAAAGTGAAGCAAACTTTTGGAAAAAAAATATTATAACCTTCACTGTTGTCTTAATTTTTTGTACTATATTTACCTAAGTCTGCACAAACTTGCTTTTAATTCTTATACTGTAAAATATCTTAACAAAAGTTAGTATTACACATAAATAAAATTATGTAGCAAAACCTATTCAAACTAATTTAATGTGACAGGTGATGTTTTGTTATTTTGCTAAACTAAATGATCGATGGGGGATAATTGTATTTTAAAAAATACATGTAGACATTTACTTCATTCTGTCAACTTGTATATTTGTAATGTTGAGCCCAAAGGATCATTCCTTGAATCACAGCCATTATTGTACTCATTTTTCCTTTTTAAAGAAATAACAAATTCCAGCCACAAATCCTAGATTTAATAGGGTCATTTGTATGGCAATCTGCCCAAAATTTAAACTAAAAATAAATTTGAAGTATAATTTAATGGAAAATTTTCATTGTTTGTTGTGCTTTAATCCTCACAAACCATTATAAATTGTGTTATCCAAGGATAGATTTCCACAGGATCCCTGCAAGTAACAAAGATGGTGTCTGCCACTATGCTCGGATTTCTTCTAGTTCAGCAAGCTTATACTCCTATGCAATGCGCCTATGATAATTTAATTATTCATTCATAATTTTTTACTTGCACTATAAAACCTTTTTGAGTTTTTACCATGTTCTGTGATGTTACTTGCTGTTCATTTGGTACAAAAATTCCATTTATATATTAAGTCTTTCTCTGTTCTTTTCTCATTAGCCTGTGACAATTAATGTAGAACATTATCCCACCACACTGTCATTTTCAGGATGTCAAAACATTCAGGATTTATTAAATAAATTATGAAGCTAAAATCCTAGTCTGTGAAAATATCTTTCAATTACAGCTGATCACTGTAAAAAAGAAGTTTTGTCTTCATAATTAGTAGAAGAATCCAACAAGAGTACAATAGCAGACACATGATGATCTGATGATTGCTGTCGCATTAACACGGGGACATGATCAACCAATGCCAGCCAGAAATGTTCTGACTGGATGTGATAATTTAGTACCAACATGTAAACTGACATATAAACTCAACCAGTGAGATCATGTGTCATTTATGGGCTATAAGAGGATCTTTGCAATAGTTCAGAATATATTTTCCTTTTATATTCTAAGAGTTGCAGTCAGTCTGAATATTATCATTGAAAATCTGAAATTTTCTGTTGGAAAATCTGTCATTGTGGATCTCCTTGACTTTTAATAATGCTGCCTCACACTCTCAGGAGTAAGTAGACATAAGAAATTAACACATTGAATTCTATTAATACATTTAATTAACATAATAAAATTTCATTGTGTATTCACTGGGGAGTACACAAAGAGTTTGCAATGCTGAGCCTTGTGTATGTGATGGATGCTTTCCTTTTTGTGATAATCATTAATTTATTATAAGATGGGCACTTAACAATTTTCTACAATGTTAGGACATCTAAAACACCAGGATTTTGACTGTGTTACGTCTGTGAGTCAAAGGTGACCCCAAAATACTTCAGAAGAAAGCTGTCCTTGATTTCAGGCTCCTATGACCTGGAAAAATGGCTGTCAGTTTAGTCAAACACCATTCCACATTCTCTGAACACTTCTAGGACAATGGGAAATCTTGGGCAGCTGCTGGGTCTTATACTTTTTGTACAAACCTGAAGCATGAAGAAGCAATGTGTGAACTCTATTTCTTTGGTCATATCAGAAGCCCAAGTGAGAAAACCATTGATGAGACAGGTTCTAGCTTAGGTCCAAAATGTTCCCTCAAAGTCTCACATGTTTGGAGGATGATTGGATTATAAGGAATGGGATAGTCACTAGTGGGTTCATCTGAGCAGTTGGATGTTATTAGGAGGAAGGACCAGTGTGGAGGTAGGTCTCTGGGGGCTGGGAAGGATGTGTTCTTGTTCCTGGCCACTCCCTTCTTTCTCTGCTTCCCGGAGCCATGGATTGGCTACTTTTCCCCAACTACACCTCTCTGTCATCCTTTTGCTATCTTAGACCCAGTTGACACAGACTGAAACAGTGATCCAAGACCAACCTCACCTGATTGTCACTGCTGGTGTGCAGTGTTCTGTCCCAGAGATGGGAGACTGACATGACTGAGACATTCCTCACAGAGGGCGAGTCCTTCTGTGTGGGAAGACCAGTTGTACAGTCTCACCGTGTAGATAGATTCATTTACCTGCTTAACATTCTGTTTTGAGTCAGTAAAGACTCTGATGAAAGAAAGAAAGAAAATACAAATTGTATAGTAAAATAAAATACTTCAGTTATTAGTCCTAATCTAAATTACTCCATAGTGGTACAGATGGTATTATGTCCATTTTCAGGATGCAGAAACTGAGGCTATGCAGCTGCTGCCAAGGGGTGAATGCCTGATTTGTCTGCCGTGCCTTTGCTCAGTCTACTCTTCCTCACCATTCCAACCCATTTTCAGGAGGAAACGCACAACTTTATAAAGAGAATTATCAAGGAAGAGTTCAGCACTGTTTAAGAGCAGGAATTATACAAGACATTAGACCTGGGTCCTGCCTCTTGCAAAGAATGATATGGATTTTACTACTTTTTACCTGTCTCCCTAGACCTCAAAGAGGAGGAAAAACCTTGATCCAGTCCAGATACAGAATGAATCAGTTCACGCAAAGGAATCTGAAATTTATTCATCTGGTTTTGTTTTTCTGATCCTGATACTAATATTGATTAGGTGACAATAAGAAACCATAATAGAAAAAATGAAAATACATGAGTAAACAAAAAGAAGACAGTTGGATCATTATTTAGAAAAATCAAAACTGAGGTTGATTAATCAAAATGATATAGAATGATGTCTTAGGTACAAACAGAATGCGAGAAAAGCCTCTGGAATAGCTCCTCATCATTGAACTACATCTAGATAATGCCTTTTCCAACTCCTGCTAAAATATTAGCCTATCAATCAAGTATCCTTGTCCATATTTATTGTATATTTCATTTAATTCTCCCAAGTGAAAGAATTTAGAAATTATTATAAAACTGGGGCAAGTCTATCTCCTCAGACCATGTGATTTCTGAGAACCTTATAAAAACAGAGAAGGCTTACAAAGGATTTGATAAAATTCTTTGGAAAATCCAGAATCTATGTAGCTCAGAAGCACAAGGCAAAGACAGTGATGATAACATGAGATCATACTGACTGTTTACTCTGTGGTAATTACTAGGACCTCTCCCTTATAAGGACTGATCCATTTATCCTTTTAGTAATGCTTTGAGGTAGGTACTGCTGTGTTACTTTCATTAAAGAAATAATTAAAGAAACAGACAAAGTTTGTGAAGCAGATAGTCTTATTGCCAGGTCCAGTATTGCTACAATTACTTAGGGGAAAATCTTGAAAATGTGAGCTAAAGACTTAGACATACATAGACAACATTGAGAGAAAGGACATTTTTCTGGGTGATTTATACTAGCTTGTATCAGGTGTAAGTCCTCTGAATAAGCACAGTCCATCTAGGATATGGTATTTTGACCAAGGGCAACTCACAAACTTTTGCATTAAATTCACATTTTCAAGTTACAGGATGATACTGATAGAACAGTGTGGTAACAGAGGGTGGCAAAGAATGTTTTCTCTGGTCTAATTCTGATGCAAGATGACAGGAAAAATGTCCAAACTTAGCCAACTTTTGGTATTGCTATGCGCTGGCTTCAGGAATGAAACAGGAGGAGGAGGAAGCCCTGGGCCTCTCTTCAGACACTTGGGATCATGGGGAAACTCAAAGCAACAAGGGATACAAGCAGGAAGAAGAGGGGGCAGATCAGTCCCTGGACTGATATACCTAGGGAAAGAGCAACTTCCCCACAGTGATCACCTAGGAGAAGTCTCTGGTTTGCCACAGCTTCCATTGTTACCACCTGGCTCCTCTTCATGGGGAGGGGCCCCTCTGAGCTGTCATGATTTCACCCCTCTAGGTTTTATCCTCAGAAACAACATATTACCTGGGTGTTGATGGTTTTGAGCCTGTAGGTCCTGAAGCACAGCAATAGTTGGAAGCTTGGATTTGCATTTTGTCTTAGATGTAGACTGATTATCTATTATCTATCTATCTATCATCTATCTATCTATCTATCTATCTATATCTTTTTATTCATTTTACTATAGAGACACCAGGATACCTGTCTCTACATACCTAGTCTTTTACAGATTGACTTGACTTGAATTTTTTTTTTTTTTGAAACAGAGTCTTCTTTTGTATTTCAGGCTGACCCTGAGATCAGCTTTGAACTCACAGCAATCCTTCTGCCTCTGCTTCCCAAGTGATGGGATTGCAGGCGTGAACCACCATGCCTGGCACTGTGGTATATGGTACTGATTGCTGGTGGGTGTGAATCTCCATGCCTGGCATTGTTGTATGTGGTTACTGGGGATCAAACCTGAAGCCCTTGTGCTAGCAAGTCAGGCGCTGGAACCACTGAGCTAAATCCCTGGCCCTGGACTCATTATTCTAACTCCTTCCTTCAAGATAAATTTGGAAGACAACCTGTTAATAATTTGAAGACTCGCAACTCATAAATCATCAATAGACATTCCATATTGTGTTCTGTTTACTATCACCAAAGCATGATAAGGTTTGATCTCAATCCTCTGACAGTGGAACCTCAGAACCGTGAGCTTATCATCTGCTTCCGACACCAGTCTTTAGCAGGTCTCTGCAAAGAAAAACATATGTGGCAGTCCACAATTTTACTTTCTTTTCTCTCTCCATTTGCCAGGTGTAAAACAATCAGAGAATATAAAGTGTATAGTAAGTGTTTGAGCTGAGCATAAAGTTTGCCATAATGCTTCATTATATATGCACTATCCAAAACTAGAATTGGTTTTGCAGAACAATAGCTGTGATGGAAGATACAGTTTCTTGGATCAGAATTAGTTCAGGAGTAGGAGAGGAGAAGTGAAGATTGAGTTTGAAATCTGCCTGGCTGCATAAGTCAGCTAGTAGTTTTGTTAGGTAGTCCATTTCACTGTCCTTAAAATGGCAATAATTTTGCTAAGAGCTATTACAGTGGATACATTGAAGAATTATAAAGTCATGCTTTGGGTCAAATAAAACTATTTTTTTTAACTTAAAATATACAGATACATTTGGCACTTCTTCTTTCCGGTGTCTTACATTCACACAGTCTCCTTCTCTCTCTCTTCAAAATCTGCAACTGAAAGTAAAAACCCAGAAGTGCAAGTAAAGCTTTTCAGAGCTTTAGGGAAAGTTAAGAAAAAATGCAAATTCTTGATAATGCTGTAAAAGCTATGTAGTAGTAAAATTGCATCCTGAGCATATATCTACTTTCTTAAAATTTCTCACTAGTACGAGGGGTTGTTTGAGGCATTGCCTCTAAACAAGAGACCAGAAGAGCAGTGAGAGGAATGCCAGGCAAAACCATCACAAGGATTAGCCCTGGACGAATCCAGTTCCCTGAATGGATTAAAGAAAAGGGAGAATTCACTGAAGTCAGGGCCCCGATGGAGAGAAATTGCAGTCTGCAAACATTTCCAAAGTAGGAAAACAAAGCCAGGAGATGAACTATTTTACTTGATCCAGAAGATGCAGCCTTACAAAACACAGAAATGAGAGAAAAGAAAATTTGAGAAAGAGATTTTCACTCATTAGAAAACTAACATGAAGAATCTTTAAAGGACCCTAAAATTCTGAAGAGAGGTAGAGGGTCGGTTGAGTAGTGATGTAATCTCCATTACATGTCTTTATCAAATGTCCCTGTCCAATACCAAAGGAACTCGTCTTGTTCCAGCAATTCCACAGAAGATGAAGGTCAATGCATTTGATTATATTTTTTCCAGTGCCAAAGTTTGTGTTCCTATGGAAAGCATTCTTCTGTTTAGCTACATCTCCAGTTCTGGAATGGACTGTTCTTATAATCATTTATGAATCTATACATACAATAAAAAGCAAATTTTATAGGAAAAAATGGTTGAGAATCTCAATAACTTATATTTGCCAATGGAAATCCCAAAATAGGATAGCTGAGAGCCACCATGTCGTTGACCACAATATTTTTTTTTCTGAGGGTTTCCTACAAGCCAGGCACAGTGCTAAGCATTTCATTTATGTCATGATATCCAACACCAATTGCTATGCCATTTCCCCTGGTTCTCCTTATTCAATCTTCTCTTTGAACTTTTTCATATGTATTTACTATCTGAAAGCAATAATTAGCTTTGTGAAGGTAATGACAAACACAGATTTTTCTTTCACAGCACCAACACTCCATAGAGACTCTTTATATGAATATTACACAATCTTTCCTTTTCCCAGCCTGGTGGGTAAAAGGGAAGAGATGCCCAGATGTGTGAGTTTGAGTGAACTTATTCTTAATGCTCCTCAGTGTGAAAGCTCACCAATATTTCTTTAAGACTCACAAATATATCAGGAAGTAATACTCATCTGAAAATGTAAGTGTACAATTTTTTCTAGGATAAATAAATAAATCCTAAAGTTGCAGACAATATCAAACTCCAATATGTACCACTGGGCCAATCTCAAAGCAATTAAAGTACAGATATATCTAAATAATGAAAGACAGAGTCATTAGCCAACATCAGAACATCAAATACTTAACTTAAATCCTGATGACATTGTGAACGGGGGTAGCACATGGAGATGAATTTCTCTGTCCCCCTTTTCTCATTTTATGTGCATAAGACCACTTTACTTCCAACAGTTGATCAACTGAAATCATCTATATTATGGTAAATACCAGAGAAAAGATCATTCATTTTTTTCTTTTACCCTAGAAAAGACCAGCTAAAGAGAAGTGATTTTATTAGTTACTTCCCGCTCTATGCCAAATATCCACACATGTTCTCTACAGTGTGTGCTTTAAATTACTTACTGAAATGGATATTTGTCTTTACAAAGAAATAATGGTTTCCTCGTGTCTCTCAGTCACAGGGAAAATTTCCATCCTTGCTAGGGAAAGATTAAAAAGCTAATCAGCATGGCAGTCTCTCTGAGTCTGCAGACGCACGCCCTGGAATACCACATGGATTTGGATTACCTGGCGATATTTGAACTGCCCCTTCTGCTCTGCTTGTACGTTTGTTTAACACTTTGTTCAGCTTTCTGTTTAAGTGACTCTGACAGCTTCTAACTAAGGAGCCACGTGCTCTGCCTAACTGTTTGGGCCAAGGATTTTAATGATTTAAAAATAATCTCATATTCACTTTGGTTTTGATGTGGGGATGCTTATAAATGGGAGGAATTCCAAACGAAGAGCCCAGTGATGTCTACTGTGTCAGCTGGGTCTGTGTTTGTGGAGAACTGCAGGTTCCCTTGAGGTGAACTTAGCATTCAGCCACCGACCCTCAACTACAGAGAGGCAGCATTTGAACTATGATTATCTACTTCTGGATTTGGAGAGCAGATTCACCGGGGAAGCAAAGCTCCTGTCAGATTCTTCTTTCGGGCTCCTCAGGGTTCACTGCCATATGTGGCGCACAGTAGGTATGTAGGGAGAAAACAGAGACTCAAATTGCTATCCTCAGTGTGCTGTTAAGTAGCTTGAGGTCAAATCTCTGACAGGACCTAGTGTCTAGAGCATTGCTGTAGGTCCTCCACCGAGACTTGCTGAGTGATCCAAAGACCAACCTGTTTCTCATTCCACTCAATGCCAAGCCATGGCTGGGGGAGTAAACAGAGTTAATAAGAGATGAAAAGAAGGATTGCTGAGCCACGCTAAGGGGTTAGAGAACATGAATTTGTGGCAGAGCCAATCAGCATGTTTTCAAAAATATCTTTAACAAAACTTGGCAGTCTGGGAGACTGAGAGCGAAAGAGAGAGAGGGGGGGGAGGAGAGAGAGAGAGAGAGAGAGAGAGAGGACCCCAAAACAATAAAATAAAACAGATGGCAGGGGGGGAGTTGCTGGGTAGGGCTTTATGTAATAAATGGAGTCATAAACTTTTCTTTCTCTCATGTATTTATTGGTATCTGCATTGGTTTCTGTTGGAAAAATTCTTAGAGTGCAAGGGACATTTTACAACTGGACAAGCTCTCAGAGAATGACCAAAAGTAGCCGTAGTTTACCATAACTATCAGAAGTAGGCTGTCATCTGCATTTCACTTTAGGTTGGAGCTGTCTTTCTGTCTCACCACCTCTTCCCACTTCCCACTTCCTCCTCATGCTCAGGGTCTCCACATATCTTTAAAATTAAA
>PVIR01006553.1:54601-65562 GCA_004026965.1 Petromus typicus
CCACCCTACCACCCCCCCATATATATAAAATTTGTTTCCTTACTTTTTTGTTACAATCTCAACATTGTCCCCTTTCACCTTATTTTACATTGAGCATTTTCTATTTCACAATATATAACATACAATGCTAGGACTCATTTACATCTTCATTTTCTCATACCAGAGAAAAGATGCGATATGTATCTATCTGTGACCTAGTTCTTTCACTTATGAGGATATCCTCAATGCTGTGTTGATTTTTATTCATCTTGATTTTAGAAGGAATTAAAAGAGTTTGCAAAGTCCTAGCACTACAGTGCACCCTAGGTCCTGGGCCTGCTATGTGCCAGAGAAGTCAGCTCTGACAGCAAATGCACTACAGCGGAGAAACTGTCTGTGATGGGTATGGTCACTCCACAGGCATAGGAATTGCAGGAGTAGGGGCTGTACTCACCAGCATCCAGGCTTCTAGCTGCTGGACCTCTGGGTCCATTTAAAAGGTGATGAATTACTGGAATTATTTTAAACCACATTTTGGAATAGAAAAATAATACGTGAGATGTTAACAAGTAGATCTGGTTGTCTAATGCAAAGATTGGGTATGGGCTAAAGTGAATTGTAGGCAGGGGGCGCTTGCAGAAGACTTTGCTAAAAATCCTTTGAGTGGTCATAGTTGGGGTGGGAGGCTTGCTTCTCTCTGCAGTGAGTCTTCCCTGGATCAAACACATTACAGGGCTGCTGCCTGTAGCATCCATAGAAAGATGTGCAGCTGAACCATAAGCTGGGTGAGAGGGGCTTTGTCTTGGGAGCACAGACATTAGATGCTCCTAATGCCTGTCAAAAGCTCATGAGTGAGTGAAAGGTGATGATCACAGCATGGAGTTCTTGTCCTGAGATTCATCTGTAGTGAGATCTGCTTTGCTGTTTATCTAATGGCTCTAGTCCTTTCTTCACAAAAGATCCAGATGCAGTCTTGAGTAGTGAAGCTAGTTTTTCCCACAAATATTTCTATATGGTACATTAAGCAACCTCTAACTTACCTATGAATGTCTATGAAAACGTTTTATCTTAGATCTGATGGTAAATAATCAAAGTTCAATCTCCCAACTTCTTTCTTTAAAAAGAACCCTTCTCTTTGTTAAATGATAATTAGGTATATTTATGGAATACACTAAAGTATATTGTAAGGCATACTTTGTGAATTATATGAAATTAGTTCACATATCTATCACTTCACAAGATTTTTTTTGTGGTACAAAAATCAAATTGTTCGCTAGCAATTTAAAAGCTGTGTTACATCATGATTGCCTATAGTCACTATGTAGTTCAACAGTTCTCAAAAATTATTCTTCCAGTGTAATTTATGCCTTGGACTCTTTGGTCACCATCTCTGCATTTCCTTTTGGCTGCTCTATTTTCTGTAACCACTGTACTATTCTTTGCTTCTGAGACTGTCTTTCAAAAATGGTAGCTAAATGTGAAATCAGTTATATCCAAGGAATCCACCAGGTGGTTTGGGGAAGAGATATTTTATTGCAGACCCTGATTCTCTAGGTCTCAAGTTATTCATTATGAACTTATATGTTAAAGTTTTGTCCTGAAACTTTACATCCTTCATGTTTTAAAGGCTCCCTAACTGGAAATACCAACTGTGGGAGTCTGGGGGAGAGGACGCAGCCAGAACCCTCGTGGTGAACTCCAATCCCCTGATGGTCCCACAGTTAAAGGATTAATTACCAACAAACAATGTCAGCACTTTGAGAAAAAGGCTGAGCCCGGGCTTGACTTTTATTACTCTGAGTAGCGGCCGCCAAAGGACAGATACTGCAGCAGCAGAAACGGGAACAGAAGAGCCCATAACCCGAACTCACCTGCACCTTTATTTGGTACCAAGCCTTCAACCCATGCATAAAACAGAGCAGTCCCACAATAATCCCTATAGTTCAAGATTACATAAGGCAGGGCAGACATCCTTAAATCCTAGTAAATCCCAGTAAGTTTTAAGGCCAATAATCCTAGTGCAGTAATCCTTGCAGTTTAAAATCCCACAGGGTGAGGCAGATGTCTGCAATAATCCCAGTAGTTGCTGGGTGTGGTGACTCACACCCACCAGCAATCAGTACCACATAGGACAGTGCTGGGTATAGTGGCTCATGCCTGTAATCGCAGCACTCAGGAGGCAGAGGCAGGAGGATTTCTGAGTTCCAGGCTGAGTTCAGGAGCAGCCTAAACTACAAAGTGAGACCCTGTCTCAAAAAACAACAGGAAGAAGAAGAAGAAGAAGAAGAAGAAGAAGAAGAAGAAGAAGAAGAAGAAGAAGAAGAAGAAGAAGAAGAAGAAGGAGAAGAAGGAGAAGAAGGAGAAGAAGGAGAAGAAGGAGAAGGAGAAGGAGAAGGAGAAGGAGAAGGAAGGAGAAGGAGAAGGAGAAGGAGAAGGAGAAGGAGAAGGAGAAGGAGAAGGAAGGAGAAGGAGTTTCTGTTTCCTACTATAGCCATCCTGTCTTTTAACTTCTTTATTCCTTGCTGTCTCCTGCCCCTGACTTTTGCCTGTATTATTTACCCTGTGTCAGCTCTATGTTGTCTCTCCCTATTTCTCAACCTACTCTCTGCTTCCTCAGTTTTCTCCAGTTGTCAGTGTGCCACAGTAGTCCTTCCTAAGCTTTCATTTCTAACACTAGAATCAGCCTTACAGTGGCCTAAATTATGCCAGTCTTCTAAATGAGTTACATTACCAATTCTTGGCTGATAATTCACTCCTACACTGAAAAGTTTTGCTGGATAAATTCATAAGAAATTGCCACTGAGGCTGCTAAGGTATTGTTCCAAAATTTCACTTCTAGGCATCTTTTTGTTCGGGATCTAAGGATCTTATGCTTCTCTGAACTTCATACTGTATCCATTTTCTCTTAAGAAGAAAACAACTGTTCTAACATTTTTTTCTACATTTTTTGATGCTTCATTCTCAGCCATGCTGTCCTCAATCTGAACAGATGACCTTCCTCACTACTTCACTGAAAAAGCAAAGGCCATCTGGTACAACCTCCCTAACCTTTCCTTTTTTCCACCTGGCACTATGCTTCACTTTCTGAAAACTTTCTCTGGTATCTTCTTCTTTTCTTCTCTTCCCTCCTATTTCTATCTCCTTTTTTTTTAAAAAAAAAATCTGAATTTAAAAAATTTTAGCAAGCAAATGCTTGCTAATAATGCACAGATACATCTGTGTGTGGGTCTCTCAGGAACCTGTAGGAGTAGATCTCTCATGCACAGTGTCTCAAAACAGAGAATTGCATGAACCCCTGGTCATCTGGACCACAAACTCTAGTTTCTCCACTTCTTGGTTTCCTTACAGTCAAAAGGAGAAACCTCTTCTTTCTCCACCAATGTCAGGTTTTCCTCAAAGTGTTTGTGTTCACATAAGCATACTCAACAGCTGCTGATTTTCCAAACAAAATTATTTTCCTTTTGCTACTAAATTCACTGGGAAAAAAAACCAAACAGCTCTCTATTTCTATATACTGATGTTTGTAATTCACAGAAAGTTATTTCCCATCTCCACGTCCTGATGATGGTCATGAAATGAAATTTTCTATGTCTTCTCTAACTTTTTTCTCTGTATCATATTTTAAAAGCTCTTTGATGATTCCTGCTTCCTGGGTATTTTTTTTGTCTCTTGAATCCCATGGACCAGAAGTAGCTTATTTTTTCCTATTTTTTTCTCTCTTGTTTTCTTCATCCTGAAAAATAATTACTGCTGGAGGTTCTGTCTTCATTTTTTCTTCTCTCTTTCTGTCTTCTCCTCCCTTGAGATACTACTTTTACCTTTGTTTTCAGAAGTAATGTCTAGGTTAAACAGTTCAAAAGTTCTTCATTGTTTTCTCATGAAATACAACTAATAATATCAACCAAATATTTATACAGTTGCTCACATGGTATACATTTAAATATAGGAGTAAAATAGAAATTATTGAAATATTCCCCCCAAATCTACCCTTCTCATCTTTTTCTGATCCTATCTATCCCTATTCAAAAAACTATGAAACTAGTTTTTGAAAATTTCTTCTTTTTACTGTCACAGTGAAATTATGGCCAAATTTTTGGATCGTCAGCATTTAGGGTTTCTCATAACAAACAGGCAGAATCTTAGAAACACACCTACATTTTCAGTGAAAGATGGTCATCTTTCCATCTTCTCCTCTCGGAGCGGCAGGTTTATTCTTCTGTGCAGCGGTTCCTGTCATGTGAGAGCCTGGCTCTCAGTGAGCACAGAACCTCAAAGTTCACTTGGCTCACAGCTTTTCAGGACTTCATATTTACTACAAATTAGGAGGTATTTTCCCCCTTCACCCTTGAAACAAATTTTATGTATATGGGGGGGTGGTAGAGTGGGTAGGGCTATGAGAGAAAATTAGAATTAAGTTGTGTCTTATACTGGTACAAATTCTCATTGTGGAGTGCAATCATGATGTGTGTTTTTAAAATATTTCATTGTGTTCCCTTCAGAATTTTTGGTATCTGAATTATTTTATCCAGAGTACAGTTCTTTCAAAACTTTAAACTGACTTTTATACTGATTCTAGAGGGGATTATCATATGGGTAGTTTCCACAACATGGGGTATGAGTGGTTTACAAAAATGTAGAACAGTTCAGACCCAAGTATGATACTACTAGAGACTATCATGGGAATGATGATTTCATGAGAAATATAGTCTTGGCCTACTTATTTTGAAAAGCTACTAATGCCAGGTTAGATGATGATCTAGATACCACAGGAGTTTTAAGAAAACTCCAAAGTCTCTCAGCCTAGAAACTACAAATCAAGTCAATTTAACAGTTAGGTAAGAGGATTATTGGTTCTCTTTCATTTCTAAGTTTTCCACTGCAAAATACTGATAACTCTTAAAAGTAGCTTTCATACTCTTTAAAGACGAATCTGTCTAAAATGCAGCCCAACACAATGTTCTCTTATTTATTTTTTTCTTATGTAACTGAAAAGAGTTACTATGTATTTGAGAGAGAAAAACAGAAACTCACATCTCAATATCTCTACTTCTAATTTTCTTACTTGGGAATTTTGGAAAAGAGTTTAATAATGCTTATATTGTTGAGATAAATGTGGGAGAGAACAAACGACGTATGTTTAGCATAGTCTGACATTGCTCAAGGACAAATTTTGAATTTAATTGCCTGCCAGATCTGTACTTCTTTAGTCCTAAATTTTGCTCCATTGTTCACCATGATCTCTTGCAAAGACTTCCAGATCAGTTCTAGTTCAGCCTTCCAAACTCTACTGAAAAACTCACTTCTAATAGGCAAAAAATATTTTCTTAAACCCAGTAGAATGCTACATATTTGTAGATATTTAAAATTTATATGACCCTCTCAAACTGGGCATGATTACACATATCCTAATATTAGCACACAGGAGGCTGAGGCAGGAGAATCTTGAGTTGAAGACCAACTTGGGCTGCACAATGGAGCTTATTTCAGAAAAATGTGTCCTTTTTAAAAAATCATAAAATCCAGAATTATTTACACAAAATTAAATAAATGACATGTGTTTAGTGGACAGTAGGATGAAGTCTTACTGTGTGTGTGTACATCTGGGTCACTCAGTCCCAATGAAGACATAGAACACTTTGATCCCCCTCTCTTATGCCTATTTGTCACCAGTCTTCTCTTTCCACTCCATCCTCCAATGCAATCAGCACGCAACTGCTTTTTTTTGTTTGTTTGTTTTGGTTACTATATATTTTCTTGCTCATTGTACATTTTCATATACAAAGGAATTCCCCAGCCATGTAATCCTTTCTACTGACTTTATACATGACAGAATAGAGTACATACAGCATTAGTCTCTTTTTGTAGTTGCATAGTATTTCTTTATGTGGATATACCAGAATGGCTTATACCTCCAAGCCGAGATATGATGAAGAAAGTTTACATTTATTCCCTCACAAATTTAAAAAGTAAAACTGTTTGAACATATATATTAGTTGTATCAGAAATTATCAAGCTGATTTCCAAAGTAGATGCAGCATTTTATACTCCCACTAGCAGCATGAAGCCTCCATTTGGGTTATTCCACAACCTCACCAGCTGCAAGTCAGTCTTCTTCCTTTTGGCTGTTATAATAGGAACATAGATGTCATTAATGATGATCTCAGCTTTCATTTCTTTAATGATTAATAATGTTTATCATGTGCAAGGGCTTATTGGTCATTTGTATATCATCTTTTATAAAGTTTCTGATCAATATTTTTACCAATTTTTATACTGGATTGTTTATATTCTTATCATTGCACTGAAAGATCAGTTTCTTATATTTGATGCAAAGGTTTTGTTAGGCATATATTATTTTCCAGTCTGCATTTTATGTTTATTTCCTTATATATTTCAAATGTTAGAAGAAATTATAAGAATTCCAGTGATTTATTTTTTCTTCATGGTTAGGGTGTGTGTATGTGTGTGTGTGTATGTGTGCACAAGTGCAAGGACATTCTTTTAAGGCAATTTTTGCCAATCCCAAGACTACAGAACTTTTCTTCTCCAAATACATAGCTTTTACTGTGTATGTCTATTTCCTACTTAGAATTAACTTCTGACCATGGTGTGAGGTAAGACTAATGATAATTAAATATAATTAAATGTTTTGGGTATTCTACAGTTTTTTGTTTTCATTTAAATTTGTCATCTACCCTTTATAAGTAGCTAGACAGTTTTCATTAAATAATCTTAAACTTTTATGGATTGTTATTCAAATTATATAGAATTCATAAATATATTTAGGAAGATTTGATACCTTACAAATGGCTTTCCATCTATGTATTAAATTAGAAGAAGGGCCTTGAAATGTAAGACTATGTCTCCTGCTGCAGTTCTTTGACTTTTTGTTTTCACTACTTTAAAGTTTGGTGCAGCATTCTTCTCTCCTGGCAATGAACTGAAAACATAAACAGCATCTCTGTTTAGGCCTTGACTACACTTTAACTAGTCTATTTTGTAGCCAATCTACTTTTGTTAGAGTAGTAGTTGTGCTATATACTTCTATCTTTTATATTTTATCCTCTCTCCACTTTGATGAGTTTTTTTTTTTTTTTTTTTTTTTTGAGACAGGGTCTCACTTTGTAGTTCAGGCTGGTCCTGAGCTCAGCCTCAAACTCACATCACAGCAATCCTCCTGCCTCTGCCTCCCGAGTGCTGGGATTACAGGCGTGAGCCACCACACCTGGCACTGTGGTATGTGGTACTGGTTGCTGCTGGGGTGAGTCACCATGCCCAGTATTATATGTGGTTACTGAGGATTGAACCCAGGCCCTTGTGCTTGCAAGAAAGGCGCCAGAACCACTGAGCTAAATCCCAGGCCCAGATGACTATTTCTGTTATACAACATATAGTTGGATTTAACTTTCATGATCTTAATGTCAATCTATCTGCTATAATTACAGCACCAAGACATTTATATTTTATGTAGATATTGATGTCAAGCTATCAGTTTGCTTTTTTTGCACTTTTCCCATTTCTTTTTCCTCTACTTCTGTGTCTTTTTCTAGTTTCTTTTGTCTTACCAGAATATATTTTTAGTACTTCATTTTATCTTCCCTTTCTATGTTTGGATGTACTTTGTTTTTAAAAACTTACTAGATTTTATAATATTTACCATATGCATTTTCAACTTTCTAAAGCATATACTAAAATAATTTAAAGTATATTAAAATATTCTCATTGAAGTGTACTATAAACATATCTAATAGTATTTTTTCATTGATCTGTCTTGTCATACATGTTATATGTACATATTTATAACCACCAAAATACTGTACTGATTTTATATTAAATGGTATATTCATTTTACCAAGTAAGAAATAGGAGGAAAAGCTCTTTGTAATTACTGACTTTTTCCTTTCCAGCTTTCTTATTATTTTGTATATATTTAGATTTCTACCTGGTATGATATTTTCTTTGACTCAAAGAACTAAATACAATCATGCCTCAAATTTGGTGAGGATAAATCCTTTTTCCCCTTTTGATGGAAAATATCTTTCTTCACCTTCATTTTGGAAGTATGTTTTGCTTGCTATAAACGTTTTCTTTGCCAGTTTTATCTTATCTCTACTCTTTTAAACTTAAAATGTTATTCTATTTTTCATGGATTGCATTTCTACTAAAAATGTAGAATTTATTTATATTTTTGGTCCTATATGTAATATGTATTTTATTCTGTTTTTTAAAATTTTTTTATTGGTCTATAACTATTTAGTTACAATGTGTCAATATATTATTTTAATTTTATTTAACTTAAAATTTTGAGTTTATATATCTGCATTAGTTTTGCTTAATTTTCTGTCATACTTTCTGCAAAACAATTATAATTTTCCTTTCAGAACTCTAATATCATTTAAGTTAGAACACTTTGAAAATAACCCACAGATTCTGATTCTTGATTTTCTTGGTTGGTTTTTATTTTATGTTTAATTTCTCTATTGCTCTGTTGTCAGATTCATTGGCCTTTTCATCCTCAGTGGTAAATGTGCTCTTGACTTACACTATGAATTTTTGCACCAAATATTAAGTGTTAAAGTTGGAACCAGTACAAAGTAACTAGTTTAAGGAGTAAGCATTGAACTGTGTAACCTACCATAAGAGAATCAGAGGACTTCGGTCTCATTCTTTCCATGTCCACTTTTTCTTTTAAATATTGAAGCATATTCAGAAAACTTTTAAATTCTTTGTCTAATAATGCAATTATTCCTGTAATTATTTGTTATATTTTTCTGCTTAATGTTGTCTATTTAATGATTTCTTATTGAACCCTGAAAGTTTTTGTTTTTGACTTTATGTTTTGCTTGTTATAAACGTTTTGTTTGCCAGTTTTATCTTATCTCTACTTTTTTAAATGTATAGATTTTATCTCTACTTATAAAGTATAGATTTTGTTGTCTTCCTTCAATGAATGTTTTCTCTCTGTCTCTTCTCTCTCTTTACTTTTGTATCAGCTTGACTTCTCTCAAAGTTAAATTCATCTCCTTCATGACCAAGTGAAACCTTTATACCAAGGATAGCTTATGGAATAACTTTTATGAGGTCTCTGCTCTGCTATATTTGTCTTCAAGACATTTTAACATTTGACTCTGAACTTCCATTCCAATATTATTACCCAATGGCCTTTTAATCCACATTGTACTTCAGCCAGTCATGCTCCTTGTGCTTATTCTCTTTGTTCTTTTTGTCTAAAATTACTTATTTTTTGTGTATTTAGATTAAATCTTTGTTCACACAGTTATGTGTCAGCACCTCTCTGAAGCTTTTATTCACCTCATGAAAATAAAAAGTGATTTGTTTCTCTTCTAAAATTTTAAGTTTCTTAGTTTGGTTGTAATTTACTCCATGTTAGAGTTACTTATGGTCAGTTCATCTTATCTTTTCTTAGCCTGCATATCTGTAAGAGGAGAGAACAACCAGAGTCCAATTTCTCAGATGATTTGTGAGCCTTCTCTATTGTACTGAAATAAAATATTGTAAATGAAAAGTTATTTTAATGGTCATATTAGTATCCTAATGATGACATCATGATCTTTATAGTGCTGAAATGTCATTGTGAACAACACCTGCTTGTCTTCAATATTTCTGATTCTTTATATTTCGACGTTAATCTTCAGGTATTGTGATTCTTTTAATTTTCTACTCTAAATCTTTCAGGCAATACCAATTCACTTTCTCTACATTCATGAAAAAATTCTAAACAAATATAATTACTTACATAATGTCCCCAATTCATATTCTTCAAAAACTTTGCAGTGGAAAAATAAACTATAATCTTTTGAATTACTTCAATGGTTATATTAATATGATCAATTTTTTTTTTTGAGACAGGGTCTCGCTTTATAGTTCAGGCTGGCCCTGAGCTCAGCCTCAAACTCACATCACAGCAATCCTCCTGCCTCTGCCTCCTGAGTGCTGGGATTACAGGTGTGAGCCACCACACCTGGCACTGTGGTATGTGGTACTGGTTGCTGCTGGGTGAGTCTCCACACCCAGTATTGTATGTGGTCACTGGGGGATCGAATCCAGGCCCATGGGTTTGCAAGACAGGTTCCAGAACCACTGAGCTAAATCCCCGGCTCCAATATGTTTAATTTTTATAGGTGATGTGAGCTAATGGCTGAATGACCCAAAACTGTTAATCAATATTCATTCATTAAGTGCTTAGTGAACTTCCAATAACAGGCTAAATAGTAATCTCAAAACAATAATAATACTATTCATTGAGATTATGCTGTTTACTGAACATTGTGCTCAAGACTTTTATATAAATGAACTTTTAGTTGTCTAGGAAATACGTGGTTATGATTTTATCCCCATTTTTTGCAGAGTGATATCAAGGCCTAAAGATGATAAATAATCTAAGACAAGAATCTCAATTCTCGCTGTAAATTAGAACCAACTGAGAAGTATAATTTACTATACTCCTTTGTGCCTGCCCCACACTATTTAAATCAGAATCTGTGGGAAATGCAGTCCAATCACCGGTGTTTTTAAATATATTTTCAGTTGATCCCAACGGCTAACTAGGTTTCAGAACCACTGCTCTAGAGTGTCTCTCTTACTTAAATAAAAGTTTATAAAAGTTTCTGCATAATATGAACTCATAAATTAGTTAGAGAGAGATAGCGAGATGACAGAAAGAACCAGTACAAAGGAACTAGTTTAAAGAGTAAACACCGATGAACTGGAAAAGCATAATCTATGGAAAAAAGCAAGCGATAATGAAAAGGCAATCCAACACCTCCTAGATGATTCAAAGAAGAATAACATAAGATTGATTGGAGTCACTGAGGAAGCAGGAGACAATGCTAAAGACATCAAAAAGCTATTCACACAGATAATGGCAGAAAACTTCACAGAAAAAGGTCAAGAATTGGACATACAAATATATGAAGCATACAGAACGCCACATGCCCGTGACATGAAGAAATCTACACCTA